>CAXAMN010011114.1:860796-884643 GCA_963970005.1 Durusdinium trenchii
CGCTTTTTCAAAAACCGGTGGCAGGCGTGGTGGTTGTGTCCTTTTTTGGACATAAAGCCTCACTAGCTCGGCTGCAGCAGCTTCCTGTCATGGTGATGTTGAAAGTCGCATTGCTCTTGTTGAAAGGAAGTATGCTGTGAAGGTGAGCTTGATGTGACAAGTAAAATTGTTGTAGGGTGTGGTCATGCATCTCGAATTAGATTTGAGAACTCCGGTATGCGGGCTTGAGTTCTTCTGACGGAAAGGTCACGGCACAGGTCAAAAAGTCACTACATGTAAGATCATGCAAAAACTCTTTGCAAGACTGGTCAGAAAGTCCTTCAGTGAAAGGAAAGCTGCCGTGTTTAGGCCCGGCGGCCAATGCATCAGTTGATTCGATGGGTGTGTCAATGACTTCCAGTGGAAATCCGGTGAAAGGTGGCAAGTTGGGGTGGATGATTTCCTATGCAAAAACGGCGCCCCTGTGACGGGGATCACACTCAGCACCCGAGTGGGACGGCTGAGCGAAACACACTCTGACATTGGTTTTCAGTGACTCAGTTACCGCGATGGGAAGGATGGCGGTGGAACAGCATGGCGAAAAGTCCGAGAAATTGTAGGTGTTTGAACAATGGTTGTTTCTCTTGACTGCGGTGACGAAGCGGCTCAAGCTGCAGCGCTGCTGGGGAGGAAAAGGTTTAGGGGGAAGTATCGTGGAACCACCATGGAAGCAAACAAGAGAGATTGGAACAGCGTGGTCAAAAGTTCAAAGTCGCAGGTACGCCAGACTGATCAGGTCTGGTTTCACTGCCAATTGCAAGCGTCTTCGTTGGCAGGAGACTTGCAATGGCACTCCTGCCCCCTGCTTGTGAATCGGTGGTGGTACAAGTGGCAGGTGGATCGGTTGGACGAAACCCTTGGTCCAGGGGTGGACACACACACACACAATGTCACAATGACATCCCAGAATATGACAATGTTGTCAGCGTTTGGCATGTCCAACATATATAATTTTGTGAATTGTCCTGAAATTTCCTGAGGGTTCCTGCATGTGCTACATAGCTAAAGCGTCTTGCAACCTCTCCCCACCGAAACACACGTTATTGTTTCAGGCTCTCTGCTGACCTGCAGTCTCTCTTCCACCCGTCTCGTCCGTCACAAACATCTTTCCAAACAAACGACCACCAGGGCCCCTAAGCCATTAACCACCCCTGGCTCGGGGGCCCTGACCCAAAACGATCTGTGGACCACCGGGGTCGTGGGTCGCCCTGTTCACGCGTCCAGCGGACAAACCCGGGGTTCTGTCCCACGCCCAAGCGGCAGGTAGAGCGGGGCAGTGGGGTAGAACTTCCGGACGGACTGCACCACGTTCAGAGTCGAAGGGATCTGAGAATGCACTGGAAAATAGAAGCCAAACCTCAGGGGATGTCCGTGTGAAGTAGATCGGCCCAGATCTAGAGGCTCGGCTACCCAGATCGGTGTGTAGAGCCAAGATCGGCTCGTTGGGTCCGTTCGAATGGGTCTGGGGGGTGTTCGTTTGGAGAGGAACAACGACCCGGTCGTTCCGAGGAACAGCAAGCTTCTTGTCTCTACAAAGTGCCTGGTCCATGTTCTGCAGCTGGACGGAAAAAGCCATGAATGGCGGCCCGAGGATGAAATATGGGGAACTTCGAAGGTTTTTGTCATGTCATCTCCGGCAAGGTTTTGACTGCCAAAACGATCCTGATCTATCATATTTTGGTTTGTAAACCGTTGATGTAAGGACTCCAAACAAGAGTCCTCAACAGAATCGACCTTCATTTGTGACATTTTGTGACAGGAATCATTAGTCACATGAATTCGTGTGTTCTTCGATGTTCATCTACAATGGCCGTCAATCGTGCCCATGAATCAAATCATCCAATCACCTCCAGCTCTCTGCAGTGCACTCATCACCCAGTCCTCGTGAACGGCCTGAAAAACGTCCCCGTCTCTCCAAGTAACTTCTCCTTGCTTCTGGATCTGAGGGCAGAGGCACAAAGTAAGGAGGCCACAAGCCACAGGCTTCGATACTGCATTGCGGTGACCTGAAAGACCTAGTCAGCCTCCAAGTCACTCCAGGGCTTTGGAGCCAAATGGCTGTGGGGTCGCAGTCATCTCAGGGAGGCTTGGCGGAGGCTCGGTCTGCTCCATCTATTTCTCGGAGGGTTTTCTGAGAGGCCATATTCCTTTGATGTTTTGATGCTCCTGTCTGTATTTCAGTTGTTAGGTTTCTTCACCAATAGAGAAGTACTAGAGAAGCGACCAAACCACACCCTTGGAAGACTACGTGCAACTTTGCGGCCCTGTGAATGTGGAAAACCACGAACACCTCAACGCCATAAGAGATCCCCAATCATAGTCCCTTGGCCTCAAAGCAGTTCTTGATCTTCCGCACATTGAGTTTCTCTGCCGCAGAGCGAATGGCCTCAAATCTCTCGGGTGGATGGACGGCAAACGGCACCTGTTGGCCACTTGGCCAAACCTGGTGATAGGGCCATAGAGCTCTTCCTTTCCAGCAGGTTCAATTCCCGTCCCACGAAAGAACACACAACCCCCCCCACACACCCATACACACACATACACACCACCCGAACGATAAGATTCATCGGAGATTCTTCCCTCGCAACATATCACAAAGAACACCAAGCCCTGGACACCAAAAGCCTCGAATCACTTGACACGTCGACCGTCCACCCTGACCCACCATCATATCAGCCCCGACACATCTGCCATAAGCGCATGGCATTTGGGCATCAACTCCTCTCGGACGTGGACCTTGCGCGAGGCCTTGGGCGCTGGGTTCGGACTCGGTGGGTCCATTGATCGGTCGATTCTCGGTGGCTTTGGGTTTATACTTGGCTGGTGGGTCCATGGCTCAAAATGCTCAAAAGGTTGCACCTCAATTTCTTTTTCCATTTGCTGACAACGAGCACCCGTGGGTCTTTCCTTGTTCTTGCTTCTGCTCTCTGGAAGCTGTTTCTGCTTCCAGATCAAAGATTGGTCAAGCTCCGACGAAGCCTCCAGAACGACGAAGCCTCCAGAACCACCATTTGGTCTGGTCCCAATGAAGCATGCAGAACGAGGCACATGTTCATCCAGAAACTTCTGGAACTCTTCCAGTGAAAGCTTGTTCCCTGTCTCGAACTTCCCGTACTCCTCGCCCTGCTTCTGTACTGCGTCGTTGTTGAGATGAACCATCCTGCAAATAAACACCGAATCTGGGCCTGGTTGATTCTAGATGATTGAATGATTCACAAAACACCTGGTTCACTGGTTCACCAAATGGTTCACAAAGTAGACTACACGGCAGGTCATCCCACTACACGGCCTTGGGGTTTCTAAGGTTGGTCTTTTTCGATCATGCTTACCTCTCTCTGCGTCCAGTCAAGCATCTATTTGACCTGACCCAGAGTTCCCCCTCCGCTTCTGAAGAACTACATCCCGCCTGTCGAGGATCTTGGTGGTGTACCTCGATTCCGTGTGGGTCGAGATTTTGTGTGCAAAGCGCACGGAGCGATCAATCTGCTTCCGAGGATTCTGGTGAGGTGAGGTGCACTTCCTGAAAGACTCATGGTGCACTTCCGTGGATGGCATGGCCCCTTTCGTTCGGTGGACCATGAGATCCGAATACCAAGCATGGTGGTTTTCACTTCACGAAACCATTCTTTCAGGGGGGGTGCAAGTTTGGAACAGGTCGAACGAAACACGCGAGACGGTCCCCTCAGGTGTGTCTCACACGGCCCGTCTCTAACAGATCCCTTCAAATCCGTAGATGCTGCAGGTCCGTATTATACACACGTACCCGATCTACCCGGAAAAGTGTCTAAACATGTCTGAAGCATTCTAAACCCAAGCGACGCGTGGCTGGTGGTGCGGAGGTAGGCATCCCGGAAGCCGAAGGCTTGGAGGTCTTGGCCTTCGTTGCTGGCAAGGACCAAGCAATACCTAAGCTGTGCGGCTGTGCTGTGTCAAAGACTTGCGAGGAGAGAATCTTTTTGGTGGCGTAGTTTTTGTTCCAGAGGTCCTCTTAGTTTAACGCCCAATAACGCAAATCACCATGACCAACCCATGACCAGGCCCAATTTTCTTCGGATTTCTGAGTCCACTGGAGTTCCACTCAGGACCCAGACCACAGCTCAGGCCCCTAAGCATCCGTGCCGCCCCTCTCGCTGCCTTTTCGCCGTCGTCCTCGACCAGGAGTTTGCAATTACAAGGGTGAAACCAGCGCAGGGCATTCGCTCTCATCGATTGTTCCCCAATTACGAGTCACTTTTGCCTCCCGGAATGATGAGCATGCCAATCGAGCCTCAAACTGCCCTGCCATTTTCTTGTGATTCTTGGCTGCTCCATCTTCACGGGGGCTCATCTTCGTGCAACATGTGGATCCGGTGATTTCACGTGATTTCAACATTTGATGTACTCATAGAATTTCTGTCGAGCCTACGTACTACGGCCCACCTCTCATCTAACATCGAACAGTGATGACCCTTGGAACTTCGGGCCGACGGGGAGCAATCGCAAACGTTGAATAACGTTCTCTGATTCAGACGCTTGGACGCCCAGCAGGCAAGGTAGGTGGTGTTTCATTCTGCGAAAATCATCAATTCAGAGTCTTAATGCGAAGCTGCAGTCGTGTCACATGAAATGGACTTTACATGTCATCACAAGATATGATTCATCGCCCAGTCGCTGGGCTCTGCATTCCTCAGCCCCAAAGGGTGAGTGGAAACACCAGCTGCTGAATGCGTAGATTCCAAGGCAAACCTCCGCACGCTTTGGGTGCGAAAGTGCATTCACCTCACTTGATGCCGTATAGGTTCGTATAGGAACTTCCGAACTTCTTCACCTCAGTGGGTGGATCCGCGGTGGGATTCTAATTTCAACCGACCCTAGTGGGACAACTGCTTCGGGCAGTGTCTTCTGTTGAACCGTTGCAGGAAATCGATCTGCCAAGCCACCAGTTGGTGAAGGGATCTTGCGAAGCGTTCACCGCGGGAGGCTCTTGATCTGAGTCTGGGTAGTCATCGAAGTTGCCTGGGTAGGCACCAGGAGGAGCAGGGGATGAAGGACAGTGGAGCACTGACTGTGTGACGTGTGATGCAGTGGAGGGACGAAAGACCTCTTTCGTCCCCATCTCACACCACTGAGTCAGCACGAAGGGGACTTCTCTATGCTTCAGATTCAGTGATTGTGGTTGTTGATCCAAAGAACGGATAACAGTATAGGTCTTTTTGCACCTGAGACCTACTCTGCTAAGACTGGGTCAGTGGCAAATCCACAAAAACAGAAGCCAACAATGCGACGCACATGGCTAGTCCACATACGCACCTTTGGCGCATGGTGCGGCAGTCAGGAAGTGGCTCCCACAAAATCGAACTGAAAAAAGTGGTCTGGCAGTCAGGGATTACAAAGCGATTCTTATTAGACCCCATATAGTTAATGCAGATCTCTTGATCAACAAAGCCATCCATTTGAGCTTGTACAACCTCTTCACATGGGGGGTTGTAATCAAGACCCTCCATCGCCTACTGCTTTACACCCCTGTTTCGTGGTGCTTTGGTCCACTCGCTTGCATGAGATCTCGTCTGAATCAGCCGCTCTTCTTCAAGGAAGCGGACCAACGCCAGCGCCATACATGCAAAGTACACGAATCCCCTGTACCTCTGTGATCACCTGTACCTCTGTGCTTTCACGTCGATCAATTTTCACATCTTTTCACTGCCAAAGCACTGGTGTCTGTGGCACCCTTCACGGATGGCTTAAAGGGAGCCTCCACCTTCTTGGCCAACAAATCATCCCAGCCTCGGTCCCATCTGCTCGTGCGTGCACCGAGTTCCGGCGCACCCCAGGTCCCGTCGAACTCCTTCGGCCAGTCGCGGAGTGTTGTCGCCACAGTCTACTACAGCGCGGAGTCGCGAAATCTATAGAAATACAAGAAGCAGCACTCACAAAGGGGTGCCCGTTGGAGGATGGGTGTGCCATTATCCACTCACTTAGGGACTAAACACCGCTCCTTTGTGACTGAAATCTAAGAATCGTCATGATTTTTGAATCTTTTGGATTGTTTCGAACTTGAGGGACCACTTGGTGGACCAATCAGATAATCAAATGTATATAAATTTGAATGCATATAACATACATCCAGTTTCACTCAACTGGTCGTGTCACATTTTCAAGCGATGCCACGCAGATTTGGTCTAGCGGGTTTTGGAATGTGCTTGATGAAAAAGAGAGAATGTTCTTCCATCCTCTCAATTCCCTCTGAAATCCTCTGAAGCTCCCATCAAATCCTGTCTGTCTATCGCGCCACAAAAACTGCTCTTGTCCTAACCAGCACCCCTGGTTCATGTAGCAATAGAAGGCACAGTTCTAAACCCGTGTGGTGGGTGAATGTGAAGAAGTCTCCCCACTCTCTTTCCGGGCCTTCCACCGGCGTACTATCCCATCGCGTCCTTCACGTCCCACACGACGTCACCGATTCGATCGATCGATTTCGTCGGTGAAAACGGCTCCCATCGGCCGAAAACTCCAAGTGGCTGAGATCCTTGAACCACTTGTGCTCCTTGATGTCCGCGGCGCCGTTCTTCAAGTTCCCGAAGCGCTTGCCCAAGTCCGGGGTCAGCAACTTCTTCACCAAGCTCTTAGCCTGGCCGTCGGTCGTGGCCGACGGGGCCGGCTGATGTGGACCCCAAGAATGCTGAGATCAAAGACACATGAGGCACCAAATTGACAACAGATTGGAACACACAGCCACATGACACGGTGATAGACCTTGGCCATATTTTTCCAAGGATTCAAACCTGTGTCCGAAAAAGGAACTTTCAGCATCTGTTTGGTGCATGCTTGTGCCGCAGCGGTTGGATGAACAGGAGTGACTAGGAGGGCTATGAGCATTTCACATGAAAAAGATCGCTTTGAAAAACAACTCAGTAGTTGTAGTTACAAGGAGTTAAAGGAATACCAGCACCTTGTGCTGAGGGTGCCCCCCACCCGCACTGCCTCCTTGTGAAAGATCTTTGGAAACGTGATCTTTCCTGCCAAGATCTTCTGGTAGATGCCCATGGGGTCTTCATCGACGAAAGGGGGATAGCCTTCGATCGGTCGCCGGTCGCCGGCTGTCGGTCGACTGGGGCGACCTCACACGCTGATCGACACGCCGACCGACACGGGCATTGCCTGGCAAAATTAAGATCAAGCGCACGCGCTTGAGCACTGGGCACTCTTCAGTGTATATATATATAGTATATACATATTCAATTCGGGCTCCCAATTCATAGAGGATGGACGAGGTAAGTCCAAATTGAAGACATAGCATACCCGGCAATCTTCTCACATGTCCGGCAGCGAGCTTCATATATTTGGACGGTGTATGGCAATAGTTTGGATATTCATCCATGCATGCTATGAATGCAATACCAGGAGAGGTACCCTCTGCCAAAAAGAATAGTGGACAGCCTAGCCATGCCCAGCCAATTCATGCAGGGTCTGCGGGCATCTTCAAGATATCCGAACCAGTTTCTTTCCTGTCCAAACAATGCTGCGATCCAAACATGTCACCGACACACACGCACACACACTCACACACTCTCTCTCTCTCCCTCTCTCTCTCTCTCTCTTTGGTGCTGCTCTGTCTGTGGTGGAAGTCTTGTATACACAGTTTGATAATGTTTGATAGTATCGAATCCCTGAACCCATAAAAAGGATCAAAAAGGATCAAAAGGCACACCCGCCAAATCTAAGGCAAACACTACACAAGTAACTTGTATTGCATCTTATGAGAAATGAACCCAGGATTTCTGGGCGACGAAGAAATGCTGAGCACTTCTTCAAGACGAGCAACCGACAATCATCTCGTAGATGAGGATGCCGAGGGTCCACCAATCCACTGGCTTTCCATGGCCCTTGTTCCTGGGCACAGCAGGCACATGACTGGCATCTCTTTAGAATTCTGCACGAATTCCACGGCTGATGATTGGAGAACTGCTGATGACGATCATTTGCAGGTCATCCAGCACGACGTGGTTCTCTCCGACAGTTCTGGATTCCCTGACACCTACTGTAACTATTCCAATTGGTTGAAGGTCAATTGATTCATGAGATCGTCAACGCTCAAACGCTTGCTTGCAGGGTCTTTCGGCAGGTCCCTTAAGCAAATCGAAGGGACCGAACTCACTGGTGTAGTATCTATCACGGTGTAGTACCGCTGTTCTTCCAGTCCGACGGAAGACGCGCGACTGTTTCACCACCCACACGATCCGCAGGACGATCCGAGCTTCAGCAAGACCTCTGGCGCGATGTACTCTGGCGTGCCGCAAAGCGTGTAGGTGCGGTGTTCGATGACCTTGGCGAAGCCGAAGTCCGTCAACTTCACGTAGCCATCGGCATTGATCAAAATGTTCTCCTGGGCCAGGAGAGCAGATTTTTTGAGTCCGTGCCGGGAGGCCTGAAACAAGGATTTTTTTCAGAATCTCGAAAAGCCTCAAACGAATTATGTGACGCAAACAAGTGGCAACACGTCAAAACTACGGAGTCATACCCACATGCAGATTGGATCAGACTGGTAAACGTTGGGTGCAAAATATACTAACGAGCAACACCCAGAAATACATACACCCCGTCCACTTAGTGGTCTTCTGCTTCATCTACGATCTAAACCCGTTGGCCAGATCTTAAGGAAGCCCAAAGGGACTTGACAGGTAGTACACGCAATAGTGAGGTTGAGACGTGTTTCAAGGTTTCAGGGTGCTAAGTGCTCCCCTTCCCCACGTTTGGATGCTTTGGAAATCCAAAGCTGCTACACTACACTCTTGACAAAAAAACAAAGGCGACAATTTTTTATGATTTACAATTCTCCTTGCCATGGAAGATATGGAAGCGTTTTCCCTGGCTTAGTGGTTTTGCATGGGTTGCTCAAACCAGTTGAACCATTGAAACAGCACCAGCCACCGCTGTTTCGAAGTTCATTTTGCAACCTTCGTGGTGTGTCTGCAAATCAACGACCAAACAAACTTGGTTTTGGCGGGCAGCTTGGCCGGAAGACCAAGTGTTGCAGAACCGCCCAGAACACTCAGTGTATCTCTTCCATTCTCCCGGAGTCCCTTGGAGTTGGACATGTGATTCCTGCTTTCACAGACCGTTTCGGAATACACGGAGATCACAGGTGCCCCATCTCTCTCGGTTTCAGGTGCCGACATCTAAGTCCAAGTGGCCGGCTTCAGATCACGGTAGACAATGTTCAGCTCATGGCAGTACTCAAAGATACAAGTGATCTGCGCCGCGTAGAACAGGGACTGCTCATTCTCAAAACGGCCAGCCTTGCATGGCGAAACCCGGTGGGAGTATTCGACAGGATGTTGTTCTACACCCCACCTGCAGCACTAGGTTAAGCTTAAGCTTTGGAAGATTGGAATGCTTGGGTGTGGGAATTGTCTGTTGGCTGTAATTAAGACCATGGACATGCGAAGGGCAAGAATCGGCACACTACATGTTCCTGCCATCTGCTTGCCATGGAGACAGGTATTGACGAACTTGGGAACACAACCTCACTTGACAATATATATATATTTACAATGTAGATACGAGTGCTTCAAACGAAGGATGTTCTCCCCTTCCCACTTACCTTGCGCAATCGTCTCTTTGCCATTCTTTGAACAACAAATAACAACAGTATCCTCAGTGCCTTTGAAGCCCTAAAACAATGAGGTGTCAACAGGACTTGGCTGATCTCACGACAGGCGCTGGCACGACGGGAATGAGGGTGGCATCCCTCTAACTGGGGGCACATGGTGCAGTGATCGCCAAGCGCAGCGATCGCCCGAGCCTTTCGGAGGTGAGTGAAGAATTCCCCGCCGACGATGTACTCCAAGACCATGTAGATATAGCGTGGGTCATGGAAGGAGCCAAACATGTTCACGATGAATGGGTGTTGCAACTTGGCCAGAATCCTTGGATTTGGGGGGCAGGATCATGAAGGGCAAATGTGAAAGAAGCAAGTCAATGGCTTCACTCAATGTCAAAGATTGAGGGTATGACTGCTTTTCGCTCATGATATGGTCAACCTGCTTCATCTTGATGATAGCCGCCTGACGGTGCGAGGCACGTTGCTCTGACTCGACTCAATTGACCAGAGAAGTATGTATACAGTCTCAAAATAGGGAGCCACAAAAGCACAACAGAAACAGCATAGAAAAAGGGACAACACACACTGGTTAGGAACCAGTGGTTAAAGTTTCTTCTTTCGACCACTCAAGTGCTTTAGCTGAACGAGCACGAGCAGGAACAAGCATGAGCAGTGAGCAGGTGCACTAAAACCCATGTCGAGCCCTCTAGCTCCACCAGCTTTGCACACAACCCACCCACTTCGAGCAACATGACCAGCGCACCCCTGGTAGATTTAGGAAGTATATATGAATGCAAATGAATACAGTAGCTTCCCAAATAAATCACAGTACTTTTCCAAATCATCTGTAGATGACCCAAACCCAGCTGACGTTTTCCACTCTCGCTGCTCCTCTTGACCCGCCGGCCTTTTTCAAGGTCTTCAGCGCGTAGTGCCTTCCGCTGGCCTTGTGCGTGACAAACCTCACTCGTCCAAAGGCTCCCGTGCCCAGCGTCTTGCCCAGGCTAAAGTCGCCCACCGAGAGCTTCTCACCTCCCGGTGAAGACCCATTGGCGTGTTTTCTGCGCGGTTTAGTGATGTGGGTCGTTTGATGACGTTTACGTTTTGTGGGACTTGGGATTCAGATGTGTCACAAATCCATCCCTCCAAGAATTCACTGTAACACCAAGAGAAACTTGGCTCCTGACCACGGCAGTCCAATTCCTGGGGTGACCCTTCCCACGGCTCATCTGCGATGCCTGCCCCTTGAACAGCTCAGTCAGGCACCAGGAGTGGTGAATAAAGTGATTGACACCTAGCCTACCAGAATGGAATGTTGACATGCGCAATGCAAGGTATAGTCCCCACCCGCCTGGTCCCGGAATCTGTTGCAATACATCTTTCATAGCTTTTCCACCATTATATATATTGGGTGGCGCTGTGGCTCCCAAGTTGTATCGTCCACCCGAAACGTCCCGCCCGGTTTACGCCTGAAAAATCCTCACCCCCAAACGCCGTTCGAACACGTTTCAAAAACGGCCCAGTGGAATTCGAACGTCCGGTCGTTCGGTTGGTCTGGTTCGGTTGGCCCGCCTGACAAATCCATTTCTTTCTCCGTCATGGTCGCGTCACCCAACCCACTGATTCACCGGCGGAAACAAATCTCTCGGGCCACGCAGTTCGTGTGGCCCAGGAATCTCGAGCCCAGTAGCAACGGAGCGAGCGTTTCAATGGACGAGTCGGACGAGCGTTCAAACACGTTCAAACAGTAGGGCATGTCTGGTTTTGCCGAGCTGATCCGTGCTCTTCTTGAGAAATCAAGCTAATGACCTACCTCGAAGCACCGATGCTTGCCAAACAGAAACGCCCATTCTACAGCTTCTTGATGCTCCACAGGTATGTAGCACGTTCTTCCGCCGCCTTTCGACGGTCGGAACCTCACATAGCCACCGACCGCTTTGGCTGGGGATCCAACGTCGCAAATGGTACTGGTACGGGCACACCGGGCTTTGTCCATCCTAAGGACGATGCCATAATAACCTGCTGAAGACTGCGCAATGACTCCGCACGAGTGAACCCCCGAGTCAAATAGCATTCCAAAGAAAGCCGGAGCTCCAATCAAACTTGCATGATGAGCTGCGCGCGGATGTCAAACTTGCCTCAGGGCCGGTGCTTGCTGAGTAGCGACGAAACACCTCACAAAACTTTGCCTGGTTTTTCCGTGACGTGCTCGGCTCTCAGCATGGAGTGGCCACATGCTCATAATTTATTATGCTTGTTGTCGCCAGATGAGGCAAATCACTTGGAGTGTTGAAGGGGTAGGTAGCATGCAGCATCCCTGCATGGACTCGCAAGCAAAACAGCTTGGCAGCTTGTCACTCTTCCATTAGCGGATGAAGCTTCGCAAATAGGCAAGGTATACCAACCTGCTGTCGCTTCTTTTGGATCAACTCCTAACCAAGCATATAGGGAAAACCTGACTTTGTCCCAAATACGAACTTCTGACATGGCCCCCTATGACAGTGTGTCACTAAATGATAAATTAAAACCTTGTTTCAAGAAGAACGAAGGTGAAGTGCTTGAAGAGATGCTGTCTCAGCAAAAACAAAAGACTATATATTAAGTTTATCTAAGCAGAGGAAGGCTCTTCACAAGTCATTTTGTGATCCACATTGATCGCAACAGTTTTAAAGGGGACAGCAGCAAAGGCAGCCCTCAAAGAGCTCATCGGAACTACCCACAGTTGCGTGCCACACTTCGACCGGGGGCTTTCTGACGTTTACATCATTTGCTGCTCAAAGAAAGGGTCTCCCTCCCCACTATTCCCCACTCATCCTACGTGCTTTACGTGCTAGAAACACACATGCCTTCCTCTAGTGCTCTGCACCTTGGGTGGGACGGGCCCGCCTAGTTGCCCTTCTTTCAGTCAAGTAGCGATTGTGGATCAGTAGGGGTCGCTCGATGTACTTCTGAATGGCCCAGGCCCTTTCCTTCGAATCCACTCTGGCCCTGACCTCCTCGATGGAGGTGTAGATGCCTCAGAACTCTGAATTCTTCCAAGTGAATTCATCCAAACTAAAATCAGCATGACAGGAGGATGACTTACTAAGGATGTCCTTCAAAACTCAGAAGTTTCACTAGCACGGTGACAGGAGCATGTGTTCCATCCAGACTCACGGTGCAGTGAGTACCATGACTTTTGGGATCAAACATGATCTCTGCACCTGCAGGTCCGTTTGGTGTTTGCAGGTATAGAACATCTCTTGAAGCACATCCAATTTGCTTGGAAAGAACAACTCCACCATGCGAGTTGGATGTGGCTGAAGAGTCCCACTGTTCTTGCCCAATTCACATTCTATAATCAAATATGCTTGCAGAATCACCCCATTCTGGTGCCAGAAAAAAAGTCACCTCCAAACTATTTGCAGTAAGCTTTGGACGTTTAGCCAGTGGATGTTTTTGGCTGACAAAAGTCCGGCCTTCGATCACTTGCCATGCTGTGTCTTTGCACCGACCGCCGAACGGACCGCCGACCCCGGACTCCACTCGCTGCCGCAGCCACGGATGCCGCAGCCACGGTTGGCCCACTCTGCGGGCTTCACGATCCAGATGCGTTGCTTCGCGGCGGCCGCCGACTGGTACGCCTCCTGTTCGCGGGCTGCGGCCGAAGAGGAGGCTGGTGGGCCCTGAATCGGATCGGAGGCGGAGTGAAGTCTCTCGCCCAGGTGAAAGGCACGAGGACAGTTCAGCAGCCCAAAGTGTTCCTAGTTGCGTCCTTGTTCCTAGTAGTAGGGCCAGGAGCCCCGTTCGTAGCTTCTGCTTTTCTTGCAGCGATATGTTCAACACAACCATTCTCTATTCCAACCCGATCATGCTGAAAGCAGTGAACACAACACGATCGATGGAAGTGCTCAACTGGATCACGGTCACGGTCCTCGAACATGGCAAACCTTGGTGCAAAAATTGCTGAATGGTCGATGGTCACACGTATATAATAGCTTTTGCCGAACAACCATTGTTCTACCAAAGGACTTTACTCTACGAACCAGGTCAACCTTTTTAAAATGATCTTGGATATACCTTCTGGATCTTTTGGCTTGACACCACTGGGTTCGTATGAGCCTAAGTTTCGCCATTTCATCATTGCGCAGAACACAGATTTCATCAGATTTGCAAGATCCACAAAAAAACCGCGAAGTCTTGCCATGGCACTGTGGGTCGGAGCTGTTTTCCACAATGAAGGTCAATGGCATCGCAGCAAAAGGGTCATGCCCGGCATTCATCAGAAACGCTGACATGGACTCACCTTGGGCTGCTTGGGCTGCCGGATCTTCCCAAGATCCCAGGCCCCAGCGTTGCATCCATGACGGGCTGGAGACGCAACGCAGGCCGTCGAAGCTCTTCTCGTCACGGTCTTTGGTCCCCCGGTCATTGATGTTTAGGTCATCACATCGTGGGACCAGGTCATCCAACCGAAACAAGTCGGGTGGGATGTAGCGCCCCTACAAGTCGGGTGAAGAGTCGTGCTTTCGGTGGGATGTGAAGTCTTGAAGTCGTTGGTCTAGATTAGATGGGCTGTTTCTCTCAAGTGGTGCAGCTGGCGTTTCAAGGGCTACTGCACCCAATATGAACGAAGATGATGTTTCTCTCAAGATTCTTGGGTCGATTTGGAGAGTGGGAAGGACTCCGACCACTCCAAAACCAACAACCCATCTGCAGTGGCAGCTGAGACTACGGTCCTCCTTCTCAGTCGAGTGGCACAGCCCACGCTTGGTGCAGATCGCTCCGCTTCCTGGAAGCAAAAGAGTCCCAAACCCTTGACAGTTTGAAGGGATTTTGCCCAACATGGAAGACCATTTTCGTGGAAGACCATTTTGCTCTACGAACATCTACGAAACAGGCACTTCCATGTGAGTGAGCGGGAGAGTGATCACCTGGTTGTGGAAATGATGGAACTGCGCCACAAATGGTTGGCCACACCTGGCTCCTCTGCGTCGAACCACTTCTGGAAGAGATGATACTTCTTGCAGATTTCCCCAACAAATTGGATTACTTCCAATTCCCGTGTTTCCGGGAACACATCTGGCACAAACCGACACTTGGTCAATAGTGGGATAGGCAGCATGCCTCCATTTCAAGTGCTGCCCAATTTCTGTCATCAAGAGTTGTAACGGTTTGCATGATCGAGACCTCTTTTTCCGCCCTTCTTGGCCAAAGCCGTTGTGAGACATGCAAGGCAACCCCAAAAACATCATTAATAATGTTATGGAATGTTGTATTTGCATGTTTGACCTCTGTTTGCCTGTTTATATACACGATGTTGAAATTTAGAACACATCCTTAATGTAGAGTCTTGCTTAATATAATATAATCCCCCACTTGAATTGGAAAATCCTCTTCATATGGGGCGTTGATGGTTTATTAATCAGTCTACAAAACAGGGCGTTCAAACGGGGCGTTCAAACATGGAATGTCTTCTCTTCGAAGCCAAAACCCGTTTCGGTCCGAGGTCGTCCGGCCAACGAGCCGTGAGGAGCAAAGATTTAGCGATTGGGGTGGAGAACAACAACAACAACTTCTGTGGCTATACCATTGGTTGCTTGCTTGGTTGCTTGCTTGGTGACCAGTGGAAAACATGCATCAATTCCTCAACTTCCGCAGCCTGTAACCACCGGATTCTGTGACCGATCATCTCGCTTGCCGGCCTTCGAAATGATTGTGGCAGCGAAAGGGTGCATCGATTGCTCCCTGGGCGGCCTGCACGCTGCTGGGTGCGCTGCTGGGTGCGGTTTCGAGCTATTGGATCGCGGTAGGGAGCGATATGGAACCTTTCCCGCAGCCACCTACTACGGCGTCGAGTTCAGGTCGAAAGATCTCGACATATGAAGAATGGATGAGGCTTGTTGAGGCTAGCGCTTGAACTTGAGCATGCCGCAAACCTTTCATGGACCCCTACAGTTGTCAGATCAGGATATCTCTCACTCAGGACTATCCTGGATTGCTGGACGTTCCCGCGATGCCTTAGCTTTGGCTTTGCTCCCCTTGAGCTTCAAGGTCTTTTCTTCGTTCAGCTGAACGCGCAAGCCCGACACATTGGACGCCATGGCGTTCAGAAAGGCCAAGCAGCGATACCTGTGCTGTGAGGGCGTGGACGGCGGTGAAGCGAGGTGTTTGTTGAGGTGTTTGTTCTTGATGTGTGTGTGTGCAACTCCCGGTCCCTCAACCTTTCAGGGTCTAGTGCAGTATATATTATACATATATATATAACTATATATATATATGTATTCCAGCACCCTCCAACAGGTCTCCTCTGGCGGCTTTTGGAGACTTAAAAGTCGCAGGTGGTGACCTGTTGGAGGGTGCTGGTTTATAAATAAATATACTATAAAGGGCTACCGTAATGTTTAATCGGAAATCATTGCAAGTCGCTCAGTTCGAGCATCTATCTGAAGAGTGTCATATGTAAAAAAAGGTCCAAATGGATAGAAACGGTTTTCTCCGAAGACATCTATTTGCTATATATTCAGGATCACCAAATAGGCTGCGTGGCGGTGTAGAGTTTGTTCATCAAAGAAAACACATCCCTCATTACAAGTTGTCAGTATAAATTTATGTGCGAAACTCGACTGAATTCTGAACCTCTAGCTGAGGCCCCAAGACCTTTACACGTTTGGTGAATTCCTGTAGTGTCAAGGTAGAATGACATAGGCCCCAAGACCTTTGTGGTTTTGATTGACTTCCAGAGGTCAACCTTTGTCGCAATCATCTGGTGTCTTGATGAGTTGTAGTTTATCCCATTCCATTGGTCATACGTCAGGACCTACTACATTACACTGGTCACTCATGTCTATGTCAATGACCAAATTGATGTTGACCCTTCCTCCCCATTTGCCAATCTAAGCAGCTGGGTCCAAAGAAAATTGATCTCAGGACAGTCAACAGTAGCCTTCCTCAGTGGCAGGGCTGCCAAGTCGCTACACGTTCTTGAGAATCGTCTATATAAAGCTGGAGAGGGCCTGGGTAGCTGGAGAACAACTACAGTACTTACAGGTTTCGCAGCTTTTGCTCGAGACGTCCTCCGATTTCTGAAAAACAAGCCGCCACATGTCCAAAAGTCATGATTCACTGCACCTGCCACAAAAGGTGTACATCGACATGAAGCCGCTCCAACCTCCTGCACCTGTCACAAAAAGTTGACTTAAGCTTTGGACCAACAAAACACGAGGGTTGCCTTGCGCCTGCCACGAAAAGTGATCACCAAGTCCGAAAATGTGCATCATCTTTGTAGTTCCAGGTTGACTGCCAGTGCGCTGGAAGGCTACATTCGTACGGACATCTTCTTGCCGAGTCCACGTGATAGATCTTGATCCAGGACTGGAACTTTAAGCTGCATTGAGATGACTGGTTTCATAGACGCTTGCATCCGGGCTCACTCACTCTCCATGCCCCTACTTCATGGCGTTGCGCAAACTCATCTTGTGGACTGCCGATTTGGTCCGTAGCGATGATGACCTTGAGACTTCATATGCTGAACTGGCAATTCTTTTCTTGCAAGGCCATCGGGCTCGGTGTTTCTCAGATGAGCTCTCGTTCCATCTGCGCCGCAAGTTTCTAGGCAGTGTGTTTCCAGGCAAGCACAACGCCCATGGCAACAGGTCTTGGGGCAAGTCCATGCCTAGTGACCTTTTGAAAGGCTGCATGCCATTCTTCTCATTCGCTCTCAACTGGTGATCCTGATCCATCTTTCTTTGGGTTTGTAATGCCGGCCTTATGGAAGCGGGCGGCAATATACAGGAGCTTGGGGATCCAGCTTCGTGTGCGCGTGTGGTGGGAGAGGTTTTACAATCCAAATGTTCTTATTGCTTCTTCTTTTTTAGTCGACCCGCAGCCTAACATAAGAGCACAACATCTGACCAAACCCACTTCTGCCTCAATCCACTTCCGAGCTGCAGCTTGACCCGCCGCTCCTGACTGCTCAGCAGGACAACAACTCTGCATGAACACAAGTTACATATATATATATAATACACACAATATATGCTTACATAAAACACATTTGATCAGGTCGACCCTGTCTTTGGCAGTGATGGGCTTTCTTTGACTGACAAACAAAGCTGCGCACTCCTCACGGTGGAAGTGATCTTCAAGCTTTTGAGAAGAAAACATCGCACCATTCCGTGGGTGACCCTTTTCTACGGCGAGTGCTCAGAAGTGCGTATCTTTGTTCCTGTGGAACAGCAAGCTACGAGAATTCGGGGGATAGTCTTCTTGACGCACTGGCCTTGAAGCTAGACTGAACCAAAGAAAATAACACTGGGCCATCAAACTAAGGTTGGGATCATTCAAGACCACGGGGCCAAAACGTTTGCTCTGACTAATGCCTATGATCTACAGTGCGTCTATGATATTATAAGAAACTATATATATATACACACACCTGTCCTGACACTCTTCTATTTTTTCATATTTTACCAAAGCGACAAACACTACGTCACTTGCCCGGCACCATGTCACATCAGGTTGCCCGGCCCCACCTGGTACGAGCCGCCTCCCGCGGAGTGTCCCGGATCCCCCGGAGCGGGAGCCCAGCAGATGCGCCGCGCGCGCATGAGTTGCCGCAGGACACCTCGGAACAGAGGGTGAGCCGCACGGGGGATGGTGAGCCGCATGGGTTCTTTCGAAAAGAGTTCAATCGGATATGGCTTTCAATTATTCAAGGATGGAATCTATGGTAAATCTATGCAAATCTGGGATATCTGGGATGTAATACAGTATGTGCTTGAATGCTTTTGGTGAGGTTTGCTAGGAGATTCAGGCGAAGAATGCTCTTTTGGTTGGAGAAGGATCTAGCTTCCTTCCGCATCTGGGATGGTCGCATGTTGCTGTTGTATATTGTTGATGGGGGCTTGGAGACAGAGGAGGGCTCTTCCTCAAATCCCGTGGACTGAATCCCAATTTGCATTCGCCGAGAGGGCCGCTGCCCCGATAAATCTCTTGCGAGGAAATGTCAGTGGCGACCATCCTACGTGGCTTCTTGTGGTCATCTTCAGTGAAATGAATTGGTTCTTCGCACGAAGCTATCTGAAGTCCTTCTACGGATTCTCAGGGTCAGTAGCTTCCATCCTCAGGGTCAGTAGAGCAGTTCCTGATGCCTCGTGTGGCCACTGTGTCCTATCAAAACAAAGGTCAAGCATGGGGTCAGCATGAGTAGCTTGCTTTAACATGATTCAACTTTTGGTCAGCCATACCTGTCAAGTTCATAGATTCAACATGATTCAACTTTTATAGCTATTATAGCCAACTTTGATAGCTCCTGGCTGCCCTTTCTTTCCCGTCCCTCTGAACAGCTGTCTCGAGACCTGATTAAGCCTCGAAGAGCCGAGTGTTATGCGGCCGGGTCGCCAGAATTGTTCCCGAACTGGATCACATAACCTGAGCGCGTGTGAAGCATTGGGAAGGTGTCTGAAGTTTCCCACAGTTCAGCAAACCCGATCGCGGAGGGAGGACTGTTCCTAACCGGTAGCCTGCTTCCTGGACTTTGAGTGTTGATACAAGCAATTCAAAAAGAACCTTGCAAATGGGACTTGCAAGCATCCAACAGGAATGCTTGGTCACGGAATGCTGGCACAACCTGCGACAGGTTGGCACCCATGAAGTATAGCCACCTTGCAATGTTGGTGACAAAGAGGTTGAAATGCACCACAACTCTATACCCTCTGAAACCTTGTGAAGTAAACTGAGACATAGTCACTTGATGTCACATGTGTTTTCGTAATCTAATTATATAATCTACACCTTCCATACCTTATATATACGTACATCGGTGTGATCCTTGTGCAGGGGCCGGGGAACCTCCCCACCTGCTCCCGGCCCAGCCACGCCAAGTGGATGCGGCGGCACCCTCCTCTGGCACGATCCTGGGTGGGAGACTTGTAGCACCTGAGTTTGCCGGACCAGAAACAATGTTGCACAAAACGAGCCAACAAACCCAAGGTTTGCAATGACATTAAAGGAATGATGATGATATTACTGTAGCTTCTACTGCTTCAGGATGTATACTGTAACTTGTTCTGGCCTTAGTCATAAGGCACAACAGCCTCACCACATTTTGGTACAGCTGGTTTCTGCCTAATTAGACCTGCAAAAGGGCACCCAAAAAAAAAGGGGCCTCGTACTATTCCGACCTGTTGGACCTGGGGACCGGACCTATATAGGACCTACAAAAAACTCGACTGCAATAGTCGACTGTCCAGTTCAAGCATTGTTTACATCCAGTTCGGAGGAACATCGTGAGCGTCACGAGTCGATGGGTCGCCTTTCACGGTCGGTGCCGACCCAGCCATGACCCATGGTCGTCTTTTTCGTGCCGACCGTCATGACCCATGGAATACCCTACGGTGTGGGTGGATGATGACGTTCAGGTGGGGTCGAAGAGTCAGACTGGATGGTCTGGGTTTCTTGAGTTTTTTTTTGTTGAGTACCCATTGTTGAGAGAACTCAAATGTAGAGGACTCAAAAGACACATCCAACTCTTGAATTGGAGCTCCAGAGTCGTTGCACCAAATATGTCCTGTTGTCATGCACCAAATAGATGCCTTATCAGGACATATCAGGACCACCCATTTTGCCCACTCGCTTGGACCTCTAAATAGCGTCCAGTTTGGGCTCAAAAGCATCCCACCATGAGCAAAAAAAAGGAACAATCACTTCATGGATTCCCTCAAACGACCAGTCCACACCTCAAGATAGAGGCCAATTCTTTTTTGGAAGTATAAGCGCTGCTAGAATCAGCTGATTTGTGAACAATCTGGCTTCATCAAGGCTTTCGAAACAGTTTGCACCTGATACAACAAAGCGGCTATCACCAACAAAAAGAAGCGATGCATAAACTCAAACAAACTGAGTCAACAGACTGAGAAATGCCTTGATGTACAACCAAGACCTTGCTGTTGCCACTGATCCTTGACATCTGCGGTTGTACCTCCAACAGTCCCGCCCAGTAGGGAATTTTATTTTTGAACTTTAAGCTACAGAAACTGACAGAACGTCCTGGTAGCGATGCGCTTTGTTACTATATAGTAGCTTCTTGCTCCTAGTAGTAAGGCCAGGCGCCCGTAGTAGCGTCCGTGCCCCCCGTATACCCAGCATTTCCGCGCCCAGCGGCGCTTCTGGCCCTCTTCCTCTGGAATGTCATGTGTTCCACGAGCTATCCGTGCGATGCCCACCTCAACGAGCGGCAAGCAGTGCGAGCAGCACTGCAACGAACACGGACAAACACCCTGGACAGGTCAGCCAAGCAATAAGTTTGATATAGTTACTGTAGTTTAACATGAGAATCTGAGCCATAAGGAGAATAAGAGAGGTAAGTAGGTCACGTGTGTTGTCGGGACTTCAACACATCTTTAAACATGTCAAGCAGCCATTGGAGGACCAAGTCGATCATTCGGTGGCTTTGCTAGAGCAACACTCAAACATGGGGGCTGCTTTGCTTGACTCCGTGTAGCTCCAGTGAACAGTGTGATCTATTTGGGGCCACCGAAATGGAGAATTGAACAGGAAGGTCCATCAAACTAAAGTGGCTTATTTAAAGAATCTACCAGTGGTGGGTTTGTGCCACCTGGTCTGAAACTACTGTATCCGTGAACCACCCAGTCTTTGGGTTTCTATGGTTGATCCGCCACCTGAGTGTCTAACGTCTCTCCATGCTCTCCTCATCCCAACCTCTGTTTGAGAAAGTACTTGAACATCTGACACCTCAAACACATCCACACCAAGGAACAAATATCTGAATTTTACATTGCCCAGGGTACAAAACACAGTCACTTCGATGCCAACACTCTCTACTGGGTAGGCCCAGTACAGCTTCCAGATTGGGGGCTAGATTTTTTTCCCGAATGCGTAACGAAGGGTTCCCGTTTATAGTTGGGGGTCTGGGGGTTGGAGCTGTGTTCGCGTGGCTTGCGTCGTGTCGTCGTCTGTCGTCGTCTCTCGTCGTCTCTCGTCGTCTGTCGTCGTCTCTCGTCGTCTCTCGTCGTCGTCGCGTCTCAAATTTGCTGCCATTGGGGGAAGCTTTTGCAAGTGACTTTGCATGGACGTGTCACGTGTCAGTTTGCGCCGCTATTCCATTGTGATTTGCATGACACGGACATGTCGCGCAAGAAACGTGATGCACTTCGCTGCACAGGCGCAGCGTTTTGTGAGATCCGCAGATTACGGCGCAGTTCCATTGGGATTAGCGCTTGGAGAGTCGTGTTTTTGGGGTGTTGGATGTGGCCGTGCCATTGGGATTTGCGTTTCAGGGTGTGGCATCGAAGCTCTGTTTTCGTGACCTCAGCTGAAATGGCGATTTTGATGGATGGGAGTGTGCTCTGAACGGGTCGAAATCATTCCAAACGTGTGGTGTGGTGCAAATTTTGTTGAAGCTCACATGCGATGATATTGTCACTTTTCGTGGCAGGCGCAGGACTTCGTGCGGGCTTTGAAGCGCGGAAGTGCAATTCTCGTGGCAGGCGCAGGGAATCGTGAGGTTGTGAGTTGTGGTAGAGGTGAATGTCGCTGTCCCATTGGGATTGGCGTGTGAGCGGATGTTGTTTGGAGGGGCTGGAATCGCGAAACTGCTTGGCAGGGCTGCGTGATGTGTGTGCTCCGATGGGTGTTTCCGCTTGACTTTTGGAGGAAGTCTCGTACGAAACGCTCGTTTTGCAGACTTTGACGTGTGAGTTTTTGAGGAAGTCTCGAGTCTCGTACGAAACGCTCGTTTTGGAGACTTGACGCGCAACCCTCTGCGGAGATCGTGCGTGTCGAGTGCACCAAATGCAGGCGAGAGTGCGATTTGTCCCACGCGCGCGCAACCCTCTGCGGAGATCGTGCGTGTCGAGTGCGCGAAGGCGAGAGTGCGATTTGTCCCATGCGCGCGCAACCCTCTGCGGAGATCGTGCGTGTCGAGTGCGCGAAATGCAGGCGAGAGTGCGATTTGTCCCATGCGCGCGCAACCCTCTGCGGAGATCGTGCGTGTTGAGTGCGCGAAATGCAGGCGAGAGTGCGATTTGTCCGGTGGAGCTGGAAGCTGAGAACTGGCGACCTTGTAGTACAACTGTAGTACGTGGAGTATCTGGGGAGCTGGAAGCTGAGAACTGGCGACCTTGTAGTACAACTTTAGTACGCGGAGTATCTGGGGAGCTGGAAGAGAGTCCCACAAGAGTGTCCCGCAACAGTGTCCCACTAGAGTGTCTCAAAAGAGTGTCCCTTAAGAGTGTCCTACAGGAGTATCCCACAAGAGTGTCCTACAAGAGTGTCCCACAAGAGTGTCCCACAAGAGTGTCCTACAAGACTGTCCCACAAGAGTATCCTACAAGAGTGTCCCACAAGGAGTTCCACAAGAGTGTCCCACAGAGTGTCCCACAAGACTGTCCCACAAGAGTGTCCTACAAGAGTGACCCACAAGAGTGTCCTACAAGAGTGTCCTATAAGAGTGTCCCACAAGAGTGTCCCACAAGAGTGTCCCACAAGAGTTTCCCACAAGAGTGTTCTACAAGAGTGTCTCACAAGAGTGTGCCACAAGAGTGTCCCACAAGAGTGTCCCGCAACAGTGTCGCTCAAGAGTGTCTCACAAGAGTGTCCCTTAAGAGTGTCCCTTAAGAGTGTCCGACAAGAGTATCCCACAAGAGTGTCCTACAAGAGTGTCCCACAAGAGTGTCCCACAAGAGTGTCCTAGAAGAGTGTCCCACAAGAGTTTCCTAAGAGTGTCCCACAAGAGTGTCCTGCAAGTGACCCACAAGAGTGTCCCACAAGAGTGTCTCACAAGAGTGTCCCACAAGAGTGTCCTACAAGAGTGTCCCACAAGAGTGTCCTACAAGAGTGTCCCACAAGAGTGTTCCACAAGAGTGTCCTACAAGAGTGTCCCACAGGAGTTTCCTACAAGAGTGACCCACAAGAGTTTCCTACAAGAGTGTCCTACAAGAGTGTCCCAGAAGAGTGTCCCACAAGAGTGTCCTACAAGAGTGCCCCACAAGAGTGACCCAAAAGAGTGTCCTACAAGAGTGTCCTACAAGAGTGTCCCAGAAGAGTGTCCCACAAGAGTGTCTTACAAGAGTGTCCCACAAGAGTGTCGTACAAGACTGTCCCACAACAGTGTCCCACTAGAGCGTCTCACAAGAGTGTCCCTTAAGAGTGTTCTACACGAGTATCCCACAAGAGTGTCCTACAAGAGTGTCCCACAAGAGTGTCCCACAAGAGTGTCCCACAAGAGT
>CAXAMN010011114.1:892464-907946 GCA_963970005.1 Durusdinium trenchii
CCGCCTTCCGCCGCCTTGACCGCCTTCCGCCGCCTTGACCGCCTTCCACCACCCAGGTCCTCTGACCCCAAACTCCGGAAGGAGGTCGCCAGGCGGTCCTGACCGCCGCAGCCCGAGACGCGGCGCGGCGACGCCGGTTGAGCGCGAGGTAACGCTGGATGGTGGACGGTCCGAGGCGGAGCCTGCTGGGATGGTCCACGAAGTACTGAACGAATGAAGCAGGGTAAGGATTTATGTCCTAGAAACTCTTGGCTGGCACCAACTTTGTGCCAAGATGTTCCATCTAGGTGTACTATGGGTTTGTCTGGAACTTGTGAAAGCCTCAATTGGGTTTGTCTCCCTATTCCAAAAGAACATCCGACCAGGTCTCCCACACCATACGTCATCGTGCCACGGGCGATCAACTTCGTCAGCTAAGTTCTTCACTGAGAAACCCGGCGTAGTCCAACGGGGCTGCCAGCTTCACATGCTGGTTCAGCCTCAGGCTGTACCCGCCGTGTAGTCACAGCGAAACGGTATATATTATATATTAATTGTATAAATCCGAAGGGTTCAGTGGTGGAACCTTTGTTATATGCTACAGAAAGTACCTTGCTCCGTGCCAAAACTCTTGTGCTCAAACCCTTACCTGTCCAAAAGGCTTTCAACTAGGTTCTTGCAAAAATACCGCATCCCAAATCTTCAACTCACTACCTCTCACTGCCGCCTGTGGACCATTGAACAAACGGTGGATGGGGGCTGCGTGTGAGACTTGCATCTCTAAGGCTGTGGCCATTGAACACGCCGTGCAATCTTATCTCCTTCCGCCTCGGCATTCTGCGGTTCTTGTTTACCCAAGCTGCAGGGAATGAAGACCTACACCCAGCCAGTGACCGGGGAAGCTTCGCTGGGAGGATGAGTCTCGTGAGACCGGGGCCCCGCATGGGGATGAACATCCCAAACCTTCGGCCTTTGACCCCCCGCAGGGCCCTGTAAGACACACTCAACATGAGCAAGTGGTTCTTGTTTCGTGGCTGCAAGGTCTGTGAACCAATAGGGTATCCCAAGACGTTCAGTTTCTGGGAGCACTTCCGCGAAACTCGCGTGAAAGACACCACCTGTCAGAACCTGGTCTGACCGAGGCGCTCTGGCGACGAAGAGAAACGTTCCCGGTTCCGACCGGTTTCCAACATGGTCTGTCTCAACATCAGACCTGCCAACCAATAGGAATGGCCTCCAACCTAATAAATGGTTTCATAGATGTTTGTTCTTGACCTTTTACCACGCCCTTCGTAGCATGGACTAACTCATGATAGTGGACCAGGCAGTGTATCAACACAACACACAAAAGGGCAAGGAAAACTGTGAAGCAAACTGAGTGACTAAGTGTAAAAAACAATTGCAGCAACAACAAAGCGGAAGGACGCCACCGTGGTGCAAAAACATCAAGGGGTTTATCTGCTCAGATCAAGTGTGTACAGGAATAGTCCTCGGCTTGCAATCAAAGTTGCATGAGGGATGCCGAGAAGTGTGCACTTCAAAAGGATGTGAGGGGTTTGGTCAGTTTTGTGCAGATTCAGTGAGTTCTCCCAAGTCCCATGCCCATCTTCCATGATGTATCATGCAAAGGAATTTCAGTCGTTTCCCATTGGCTCTCCCTCTCCGACGAAAGGAACCGGTCTTCGGAATAGGTACGGATGCCACAGGTCACAACCAGCCGCCGGGAGTATGTATATACATATATAGCATTCCCAGACCACCCATGGGACTGACATATTTACCTACATTGGGGCGGTGCCAGGGGTTCAATGTAGGCATACTTGTAGGATCTCGTAGGCATATTCCATACCCAGACACTCCATGTATATGCCTACATTGGGGTGGTTTTGGGGGTCAATGTAGGTATATATGGCATACATGGAGTGTCTGGGATACATGGATGGCCTGGGATTTGCAGTATTCCAGTCATTTCCAGTTCCCAATCACGTCCCATGCCTCGATCGCCCATCCGCGCTCCCAGGACTGTCCATCGTCGGTCGCGCAGTGTCGAACTGGCTGGTGGACCAATTCCTTGCTCATCCCCAGAGTGAAGACCTTGTTGAATTTGAACACAAAACATATGGGCTGACTTGGGGGAGACCCTGCCTTTCAAGATCTCAAAGGAACAGACACGTCAAGTGTTGAAACGTCTACCAATGGAACATTTGGCCAGTTTTTTGCACCCACACGGCCCACACGCATCGCCCTCCATCGAGGACCCTCTGGGTGGCCGAACGCTGGGGGGTGGTCGTGGCGGTGGTGCCCGCCTCGACGCGGTTCCGGCGGGGTTTGGATGCGTCCAAGCCACCCATGGTCCAGCCGCTGGTGTGCTTGGACAGGTTACAGCTATCTGGGATTATCTAGACGTTTTTTAAATGCAGTTTAATAGGGAGAGCCCCCATACCATCCCAACCAATTTTTCCTCAACAGCGAGGAGTAAGCTTGGAATAGCTTGGAGTCTTCGGGATTCAACCGGGCTGAACTCGGGGCAGCTCGAAATTTGCTCGGGGGACGGTTCCCAGTCGTTCCCGGTGATCGTTCCCTCTCTAGATGGGGGTAGCTCGATGTTTCTCGGGCGCGCAACGGTTCCCAGGAGTTCCGCAGATCGGGTTTCGCTCTCTTTTGGTTGTGGGAATTTTGCCAGGTTGTGTTTCCCAGGTCGTTCAAGTTCCCCAAAGTTCGGGTCGCGCGGCAAAGGGAAACCCAGGTCCCCAACAGACCTGCAAGCTTCCCAGATCCGTGCTACGCAGGGATCAGAATTGGAGCGGAGGAAAGCTTGGGCACATTCGATGGAGCCAAGGAGGATGACCTCTGATGCTTCTCACTTTGCTTTGGCAGTTGCGTTGAAACTCATGTGTTTTTTTGCTTGGTGTCTCGCCGATGACGTGTTTTCAAATGCAAACACAGATGGCATTGATTGCATGATAAATTTTAGCACAAGACATGATGCATTTAGATTCGGCAGACAAATTATAACTATACTAGTAACAAGAAGCTGCGAACGTCACAAGGGCATCGCTACGAACGTCACTGTTAGGGCATTACTACATATTACTACTAGCAACAAGATGCAACAAGAAGCTATAATCAAATGATAGACGTTTCTGAATCATCAAAGAGATTCCTCGGTTCCTGTGTGCCAGGACGCGTGGTCCTCGCCACGTCGACCCGGCCATCACGCGCCAGCGTCGCGTGCCATCCGTGCAGAAAAGGAAGCATCCGTGCTGTTGGGGATGATGTCTTTTCCTTATTCTTTTGCCTATTTCCCTTCTTCCAGAGGGTCGTTGAGAGGGTCGGTCTCCCGCTGAGAGGTCTCGGAAAACACCTGACATAAAAAAAACATATGGCACACCCATCTATCTGCATCTATTTTCCGTCGCCGCAAGGCTGGACCATAGTACACACATCAGATGTGGCTGTGGACTTCTGCAACATGTTTTCAGGTTTAACCCGCCTATTCCGCTATTCCAGTGAACGGTGTTGACAAGTCAAGCAGTGAAGTAGTCATCGTTTTTCACATCTTCCAGAACATTCACTCACTTTCCACCCATAAAGTGCTCGTAAGATCAGCTCCTGGCTCAATCCCCGCTTTCACCTTTGGATGTGCCCCAAAAATTTCCGCACCTTTCAGGTCAGAGCCGTGTGTTAGCCCCCCCGGTTCCCCAACATGATAAATCAACCTGATTCCAAGTCGTCTGCCTCAGACTGCCCCACGCGGAACAGGGTGGAACTGTGTTCCCGTTGCGACTTCCCCAGTGCCACCAGGTCACTCCCACTGACTCCCGCTGAACCGAGCTTCGCGCTGGGGCGGCTCAGGGACCTGGCACGCGGCCATCACTCCACGAGTGAAGCCCAAAGGGTTCGGTTTCGTGGTGAAAGTCTGGAGTAAATGCTAACATCCTGAAATCATTGAGATGAGAACTCGCCTGGTTTGTGAGATAAGCATGTATTAGATACTCAGTAACCCTTCATTTAGATGATTCAGAGGTCCCAAATGGTCCCAGTACTTCTGTCCGTTTGCAGGTGAGGTAGAACTCTTTATGACTCCGCCGCTCCGCCTCAAAGGACTCTCAAGATGACACATATTTGACATGACATGCAAACAAAGTGTATGAATCAGGATGGTCAGCAGGATTCACAGGCGGGAGTTCACCATCCTACTATTTCCAAGCGATTGTTCCTGTGAACAGGATTGGTCACTCTGACTTCGACACCTTCTGTGGTCAAGGACCACCAACAAGCTGTCATGAACAGGTCAAGCGCCACCAACCAGTCCACAGGTCCCGCTCCACTTTGCCTGCCTCCCGTTCTCGCTTGCGTTCGCTCTTGCCGCCACCCTTTCGATGGTCATTCAGCTGCCGCTGGGCCTTGCCGCAATACAGCCGTTTCAGTGGCACACAAATTAAAAAGCCGATGCTTCTTGAAAGCCATCTAAAACCTCCCAAAGAGTTAGACTAAGTTAGACATGCCTGGAGTTTCGACTCAGGAACTTAGGTGGATTCGACTCGTCTATGACATATGGGCCCACAATACCATGAAATACTTGCCTGTGCTTAGATCTTCGGCGGCAGTAAGGTTTAACTGCCCCCAGTTAATATGATGTCCTATGTCATCTATATCCGTAACATTAATTTCATCCACTCGGGGCGATTCGGGTCTTTCTTCGTGGTCTTCCAAATTGGAGGGTATGGGATGCCCCATCAAATGGAATGCCCCAGAGCGGCCGAAGGAGCTCTGGCGTCGAACAAACCATTCCACCTCCGGGGAATCTTGTCAGTGCGACGATGGCACGCGACGATGCGCGAAGCTTGGACCAGGAAAGCCTGGGACTTTCATGCAAGTACAGTAGATCAAATCTGGGACGAATTTGGATCCAGTATCTGGACCAAATTTGGGGAATTTGGATGAATTTGGATCCAAACCTGGATTTTGAGTGAAATGGTTGCTAGCTCGATCTATGAGCTTTACCATGGTTGACTTGTGCTTATAGATGTTCAATAGATGCACACCTTCACCTCCACCCACTCCACCCAGTGGTGGACACGTTTTTCATCTCCCTCCACGAGCACCGCACTGCTTTCACCACATAGCCGTTGGGGTCGCGGACCTCCGGTTGACGCGGTGCAATCGTGGGCGGAACCACAGCTTCCACCACCACCGTGGTAGGGCCGTTCTTCAGTTCGACGAGTTGTGGGAAGGTGGGTGAGTGGTGGGGCACCGTGTGGCCCAAAAAAGGATCGACTTGCTTTGCGAGAAAGAACCGAAGGAGCCGAGCATCTGAGGTGGAGACAGACCCATGTGCCAAAAAGGACAGACATTCCCGAACGGACTACCACTGAACCAGCCAGTGGCCCGCTGAACTCTTTCGGGGGGTTCATTTCCAATTCAGCAGTGTCGAAGACGGGCAAGTCGAACAAACTCAGCTTGTAAAGGAGTTTGCAGTCCATGTGTCTATCCTCTCTCAGCTGGAACAGCATGAAAAAGCGTTTGCCTACACATTGGTTGCAGTATTTCATATGCACTGGCACTCCCAATCACTGAAATCTTCTGCCACACCTCTTTTGCACTCTCCTCTAGGCGCCTGGAACGAACAGGGCGAACACGTGGGGTCCCAAGCAGTGCTGGCAGCTGTGATGCAGGTGGGTGACTACAGGTGTTGACAAATGTTGATCCGTCGTGCGAACACAATGATTGTTCGCACGAATGAACTCTATCCATGATCTTGGGGGCCTGAAAGGGTTTAAAACCAAGAAACGCTGGGAACTTTATTGGAAAAGACATTGGAAGACAAGTACTCAGGATCCAAACAAGTGGTGGTCACAGTACTGTAGTAAAAAGTTGTAACCTAGCCCCAGCTGGAAATTACATGCATAGAACTTGTCAATGCTTGTCACTACACAGACAAGTTGGTATTACATGATTTTACACATGATTTGCTTAGTTTATATCCACATCTCTTTGGATACGATTTCCAGAGTCTCTTTTAACTTCATCTTTTGACCAAGCCTACATCGCACAAATGGCATCGTTCTTGGGCATGTCTTGGTCGGAGCTTTCGTGTTTCTTGAGAAACGGGCACCCGTTTCTTTTCAAGCTAACGACTCTGTGGAGCTTGCAAGATCGTGACACGGGTGATCATGATGGTCATGTGTGCCTCTCTCTCTCTCTATAGATATATATATATACTTTTATGTATATATAATTACATATACATATATATATATATATATGTGAATCCCCCAAAGACTTCCTCAAACACACCACCAACCTATGGGTTTGGAGGTATCCTAATACAATACGGCCACCATTCACATCCATTCACCAATCCATCCGAGCACATCGATCGACGAGAAGCGACCTCGGGAAGCAACTGGACGGTCTTCCGACCAATAAACACGGCGTGGGAAGGCGACTGGACAGCTCTCACAACCCCAACGGCGGATGAAAACCAGGCAAACTAGGAAGACACCAGGCTCTCAAAGGATGAAAGATGATGAAAGGATGAAACCAGGCGAAAACAAAACCCCGAACTTCGATTCTCTTCGTCCCGTGCCCCTGTAAAGATCTTCCCTGAACCCCTAAAGGCCACCCAGGAAACAAGGGCGCAAGCGGGCAGCTGCCTTAGGATTTCTCCAGCTTCTCTAGTATCCAAGCTCAGCAAAGGCTGCGCAACCTGAGAAAGACGCGTGCAACGCCGTGGATCGGACAGTCATCATCGTCTGCATCGGACAGTCATGGACCAGTCGAGGCACGGATGGAAAACAACGGATTCCATCGGATTCCTGCCAGAAAACAAAACAGGGAAGATGGGCACCAAAACATCTTGGCTCAAAGAGGAGGTACCTCAAAAGACGCGTGCGTGTGAAGACTTTAGTAGAGAGGCAGACTTTAACTTGGCACTCTCATTGGGAGTGCTGTTCGTTTGGGTCCGGCAGAACTCCTCTCCTCCTTCAACAGCTTTAGCACCAGCATCTGGGCTCATGTCTCATGTCCGTGCGAACCTCATGAAATCTGGGTGCATGGCTGTCTCCTCCGACCACAGCAATCGAAGATGCTCTTCATTGCCGTTCTCTTTCTTGGAATTCCAAACAGTCTGGGTATTTGAACTACAGAGAAAAACCTCTTGAAACGGCATGTGAATCCCCTCTGTGCACCTCTTCATTTTCAAGTACGGCGTGTGCCACTTGCCCCCTGCCCTTGTTACTAGTAGCGTCCGACAGCTCCTAGTAGAAATGCCCTTGTTACGAGTAGCTAGTAGCTCCAGCCGATCGCGCTGCGGAATTGGGTCCGAAATCCGCCGATCTCCGACCGTCCAGCCTGCTCATACTCCAAGGGAGCGTTCAGCGGAACCTGCCCGGTCCGAGCGTTCGGCCACGGTGAAGACCCGGTGAAGTGATCTGAAAAGTGCCGTTTTAGTCAGTTCGAAGGGCGTTTTCTGAGTTTCTGTTTGAGTGCATACCGTATGCATACCTACTATATCCTACTATATTATACTCATCCATGAGCATGGGTGTGTGTGCCAAAGAATTCTGTCTCTGCCTACGCTCCAAGCACACTTGCTTGCCTCTTTTCTCTCATCACCTCATGTCTGATGAACCAGTTCAAATACGCCTCATCAAAGTCGCCCACAAATTACTATGTTTTGGCTAGCTACACTGACACTTATATAGTTGTCACTCAACCAGGATGTTCAAGGTGTGCGGCTGTGCGAGACAGCTCCCTTTTCTGTGGGCTCGGCGGAATCTCGACGTCATTCTTGCAGCTCGCCACACGGAGTGTCAACACAAATCCCGGCGCCGTTCATGGACAAAAAATCTGCACCACCTGTGCGCCACGTCAAGCCCCCTTGCCCCTGTTCCCTACCAGCTCTCCCACCAACAGGTGACCCAGATGCTTTAATATGTTTTAAATGTATGCAGGAATTCTAAGAGCCACTAATCTCGAGGGATCTGGAGAGTAGTTCTTTGGTATTCTTGTTTACAATGACAATATGATGACGGGTATGCCACAGGTGATGCAGGTCGTCGTCCATCAATAGCAAGTACCCTTAGGAGAACGTGCAAGCAATGGCAACATCTTTGGAAACATAGAGAAATATATAGAGAATTCATGCAGGAAACACACAGTGCTCAACTCTTCATACAAACGTATGTGTCATTTCAGGCATTCTAGCAAGTTCATGCATATGATTACTGGATGAGACGGCTAGTTCTTTGGTCCATCGGTAGGTTGCTCACTCTGCTTCTGTTCTTGTCCCTTTGTTGCTTTTACCCAACTCTTCACCGAGGTCTTCAATGAAAATCTTAAAATCAGGAGCTCGTCACTGCTCATCACCAGGGTGTTCGGCAGCAGTTGCTCGGGCATGAAAGGCCACTGGGCATGAAACGTCACCGCCGCTTCCTGAGAGTCTCTTCAGAGGCCATCTCTGCACGCATCTGGTCCTCAGGTGGACTCAACAACTGGCTGCGTGCTACCAAGTGGGCTCAACTCACATCTCTGTGGATGAGGACAATACAATACAATACATGTGCAAATCCATTGATTTGGTGGAACCAAAATGAACAAGTAGAACCCCTACTTGGGAGACACTCAACCCTAAGAACTCGAGTGATTCTGGCCTTGGACATCCTTGGACCCTTTTGGCATCTTTTGACTGATAAACCTGTCAACAAATCCAGCCAATTCAACACACTCCCCACTTCGTCCACTTCGTCCACTTGACCCGCGGTGCCCTCGGTCCGCTTGGAAAGTGACAGGGGGGTGACAGGATGTGACCGGTTGCTTTTAAGCAAGTGAGCAGTTCTTTTTTTTCTGTCCAAAGGCCAGCGATGTCTTGTTTCAAAGAAAGCGTTTCTGGAGAAGAATGCACAACAAACACCTCCCAGTTTGGGCCAAACAAAGGAGCTCGACAGCTCAACTCACCCAGCTCACCCAGGCGCATAGAGCTCTGCGGCCGTCCGGGCTTTGTTCGCCTCAGCTCCGGGCGTCAAGCGTGGAGGGTGTGGTCGAACTTTCGTTGTTCCTAGTAGGTAATGGCCTCCAACCCACTTGCGATGGCCTCCACCTAGTAGCTTCTTGCTCCTACGATGGTTTTTCTGAACATGAGGAGACCTGAGAATTTCTCGTTTGCATAGCTCTTTCAGGGCCAAACAAAAAGATGTACGTTGATGTAGATATTGCAGCAAACAGTTGAACGAAAGGGGTGTTTTATGGTGCTTTGGTGTCCGTTTATATCTAAAATGATCTAAACCAATTCCGATGGTTGCCATTGCTGCTCCCTTCACTCGCTTCTCTAATCTTATTTTGGTGCTCCCAACACCCGTCCACCACAGCTTCTCCAAGCTTCCACCGCCTCATCGTCGTCCACCTGACCGCGACTGCAATGGACCAACCCAGTCTCTTTCCATGACCAGGGCTCAGCGGATGATGGGGCCTGGTTGCAGGCCCTAAAAACAAAAAAACCGAGAGACTGTTGCTGGCAATGGGACACACCTTATAATACATCATATATGTTTATATATGTTGATTCTTAATTACCATGCATCAGGATTCACCGGTATCTGCTTGGAGCTTGGAACTCCGGGAGCTTGTAAATATCCACAGTGAACCTACCAGTCATACAGTTCATGATGACCCCCCCAAACATGGTCTTCGTTTGTCTGACACTTGCACCATCATTTGCCCATGCGCCACCACAACATGTGCACCACGGGCTCGCCGGGCCCGATACAATACGCGATGAAAATACCAGTTCAGTGGCCTTGGCTTCAGGGACCTCGTCCGGTCCGGCAAAGCTACAGTAGATCACAGCCTTGGAAGAATGAGGCAAGAGATGTCAAGACAGGAGAAGTCTGAGGTGGGAGTCTGAGCTAGTGGGATCTGAAGTGAACATGCAGACTGAGCAGTCCCGTATCGCTTGCCAGAAACATTCATTAGAATTTATCTTCTCTCCCCAAGACTCTCTATTTGATATGAACAAGCTATGAACACGCATTGGTGCCAAGGACCTTTACCCTGCAAACAGACACCTGAAAGACTACTGTAGCACTGTTGACAATGTAGAAGGTCCTGAGGGTCCATGTATGTCCATGTTGGTCTGCAGGACGGCCATGCCAACCAGCCAACCAACCAACCAATCAACCAACCGACTTGGGCCAGCAGCTGCCAGTGCAGAGAGCAGCCCCGTGATAATGAAGAGCCTTGGATTGGATGCCAAGAGCCGTGGATTGGACACAACATATGAAAACACACATAAGCTAAGAGCCTCGTAGACAGCATATCTTGCTTTTATTGGGTGTGATGCAACCCTTTACAGGCCTTTACATTGGTTTGCCCTGTGATGTTCTAGGATCTCGAACCCTATCCAGCAGGAGCAGTCAGTCTATGCAGACTGATGCTTCGAGGCTTGCAACCAATATATCTGTCGACACAACATGCAAAACTTGCTAAATGCACTCACCCCAGCTCAAACATGGTCGCTTCGCTCAGAAGCCAACAACTTCCCTCTGTGCACGGTCGTCTCAAAGGGGTAGCGGCATTCCAAGCTTGTCCCCCCCCACTATATATATATATGTATATGTAAAACACTTAACAGCTTGGTGTACCGGTTTGCGCTGGCTTTGGGTCAACGAACAAAACGCCTTCCCGATGTGGATGTGGGTTTTCTCCAGAGGGGAAGGTCTTCTCCAGGATCGATTCGATGGACTGTGGCTCCAAAAAGGAAGGCCCAAGGACCCGCAGCTTGGGGTCCGTTTCTCCAGCCATGCCAGGCATTCAAGAAAGACCCTAAAAGGCATCCTATTTTGGAGTATCATAGATCCACCATGTACAGTACCCTCTTAATTTGCAACCATTGATGGAGCCGAAATGGAAAGACCTCAGGAACTCCCGACCGGGACATGTTTTTTGATGTTTTTTGTTTGAGCCTTTCTCGAATTTCCTGCTTTCGTTGTGCCGAGAGAACTCCCGCAGCCACCAGCCATGAACTTCCCAAAGGTCGCCGGCCTGAGAAGTAAAACGCAACGATGACGCGATGACGCAAGGGATACGATTTCTGCATGCGAAGAAAAAGCAGACAAAGGGAGAAGAAGTTGGCACTACTCTTGGGATGACAGTTAGAACAGTTAGAACTGTACGAGGATGGGACTGCAAATCCAGATGCAAACCAAAGGGATGGTGAGGTCGGTCTCAGGTCTCAGCTGTGCTGTAGCAAGAGGACCGTCACTCGACTGTCTCCAGACGAAGAGATTTCTGAGGAAAGGAGAGGTCAGATGAAGAGCCAAGTGCAAGCGCCACTTTGGGATGGGAGCTGTTTGCCAAGCTTTGGCGGATTTGTGCGTGTGGAGATGGCTCCCAACTTCAACCTCTCTCCATGAACCCCGGCTCTAGGGGTACGTAAATGCCTAGAAATGACCTAGAAAACAAACTCCTCTGCCCGCGAAAACCTTTGGGGCGAAAACGGAAAACACACAAATAAGGTCAAGGTGGTCCATGCTGTGTTCTGCCGGCCATGAATGGACTTTAGGAAGAGAACCAAGCCATGAAAAGAACTCGTCTTGCAGTGCAAGTCTGCGCATGTTTTGTTTAGTGGTGGGAACAAAGGCATGCAGCGGCATGCATTACATTATCCTTTCACATTAAGCTCCACGTGCTTGATCTTCCAAATCTACTTCCACCCTCCAGCCTTGCCTCTTGTCCCATCAGGAGTTTGAAAGGATCTCGATCGATGCGTCCACGCAGGCGACGACGGCGACGGAGGCGGTGCTGAATGGTCGCGCCACCGGATCTTTGCCGGTGTTTGGCTTGCTTGGAAGAGTATAGAGACGTTTTTTAAACTCGACTCCATCAATCCATGCGAATTACTGCTCGTGGTTCGTCAAGTTGTCGAAATAGACGAAACCAAAAAGGAACAAAAAGCGACCTCACCAAACAGTCAGTGTCTTTGAAGTTGCAACATCGGTCCAGGGCGGTGGGCCTTCCGCAGTCCAGTCTGCATCATGTCAACTGATCTTGCTAATCTTGCGTTCATTCAGCTAAGCCAACAAGCTGCTTTTGGTTGAATTCGACCGCAACTCTGTTAGGGAATCCAGCACAGTGGACGCTTCGTTCAAGTCACAAGCTGGCCAATCACAGAATTTCAGGACAAACGATTCTTGTCTGATTTTGGTGGGTTGCACACCCGAAGTACCTGCTGGGCTGACACACAGAAGATAGAACAAAAACAAGAAAAACACACCTCTTTCTTCTAGTTTTACCAGGTTCAGGTCCTGCCAACGACACCTTCCAACCTATTCACATAGCCTCTTATGCCGCTTGGCCATTGATTCATGCCCCAAAGCGAGAAACACTTGGCTCACCGTTCTTGGGCTCCATAGGTATGGGACCGGATTTGTTCACGGACCGCGAACGACAGCCACACCCCGCTGGACTCGTTGTGCATCACCGCTGAACCCCCCGCGATGGTCGGCCTCTTTGTTGAGCCAAACGATGTGTGCCTCGTTTGGGCGAAGATTGGTCATCTGCATGGGGTGGAAACCAATCCGCCGGCATTCCACTGTGATCCCTGTAGGATTCTAGGGGGAAAGGCTTGTAGGTGATGTACTCACAATGTTGTTACCAACTTTTTGTCCTGGCTGTGTATGACCGTTTGTATCTGCTGTATCTGGCCATTTCAACCTTCAAAGACTGTCCGGTGGCCGACGAGTGCTGGCGCTCGCTCTGTGCAAAAACGAGGTTGTTTGGTCCCATCGACGAGTTGCACAATTCCAATGGCAGGATTCTCTTTCTCGGGTTCAGTTTGTTCTTTAACGAACGCCAGGTGGGATTCGAACTGATTTGAATTCTGATTCTTTCAAGCGCTTTGAAGCATGGCCATTCTTAGATTCTTCGCTTGTCATTGCATGGCGAAGCACTTGGACTTGCCCGTAACGGCCGACGCGAGCTCGCTTCCCGTTCGACTCGTTCGCCCGGACGACCTCGGCCGGCCGTTCGGAGCGAAGGGCGCCCGGACGCGCAACTGCTTGTCTAAGGGCTCGTTCCGGAAGTCCTGGAGATGGAGGCAGAGAGGTGGGGGATGAAGGAACGGATGGAAGGTGCTGAATTGGAATTGGATGGAATTGGATGGTTCCTCCACTTGGACTCGAGAAAGCAAGTATAGGCCAATTCCAACCATTTCCAAACAACAAGCTTGCCATGATCCAAGTATAGCATATTGTAGCCATTAATATCCTTTAATATTTTGTTGTACAAGTATCTTGGTCTTTGCCTTTGCGATGCTTTGACCCACAACTATGTCGGTATGGGAACCCTGAATGGATGTGGACAGGGCAAAGAGGGAAATCGAGAGCTTCTGGTTTGTTCTTGAGGTTACAAGGAACGGCCTGAAATGTAGCTGTGCTGCCCCTGCGTTTCGCTAAGCATTCTTCCGGCACTCAATTGGCTTACTCATAAGTTACTTCACAGAAAAAATAAAGAACATACGTTCGACTGCACATGTTGGGACCCCTGGCTCCTCCAGCCCTGTCTTTACAGGATCCGAAAATAGGCTAATAGTACTAATAGGTTGCCAGGTTGCCGGGCCCCTCCTGCCACCCTGTCCTGATTCGGTTTGCTGCTCTTGGGCTCTGGCGCAACGCCTTCTTCGGCTAGGCCTTGAAAGCGTCGGCTAAAGCATGCTAAAGCCAACGGTTCCAAAATGTGGGAATTTGCAATGTATGCAACCCACGGTGGCTCGAAAGCCCAAAAATATGCTGGTTGCCCGCGGCTTTTCTGCAATCCCCAAATTTTCACGTGCCGGCCATTGGAATGTCATATAATGTAATCATTGGTAGTCAGGATGGAATGGAACCTGTCCCCCCCCAAAAGGAACTCTTGACTTAAACCCGACACATTCTTTCTGGGCACCACTTGAGAAAATGCCTCTTGCACATTTACTTATAGCTGGAATTGGGCGCCCCTTTACATGGAATGGTCATCACGAAACTGTCCGAGTCCCTATTTTGCAGGGAAGAAGGAACAAGTTGACCAGTGACTCAAGCAAAACCCAGGTGATTCAGGGATTTGTCAAGCAACACCGGTGTGGGATGGCATGTGGTGGATGCGGGCAGGATTGGAACATTCACCTTCCCTCGAAGAGAGTTATTTTTTCACGTATACCACAACAGAGTAAAGTCCATGGAACCACTTTCATCAAGATCTATCTCCAACAAAAAAACCAAGCCGCGCCTTTTTTCCAACACTTCAACCAAAAACCGCTTGGTGTTCACCGTGAACCCCGTGTGAGTTCCCGTGTGAGTTCCTGCGGCCGGCTGAGGCCGCGGGCGTCGTGCAGCACTCACAGCCCAGCCGTTGGGATTACGGATCTGGAGGGAGACCGAGGAGTCAACGGCTGGGAGATCGGAGTTTTGGGGATCGCCTTTTAAAGTGAAACACTGAGAGGTCTCTCTCCTCCAACATCCACATGGTTTGGTCAACAAGAAAAACATGTATTCCAGGCACCATCAAGTACCTATCCACCAAACAATTGGTGCCGCCAAACGGTCAAGAACAACCGGGATGAGCATGGTCCCTTCCCTCCACCAGGTCGGAGTGAAACGGTGAGACATGTGCAGCTTGCTTGCTGCACAGGAACTTCCAGCGATGAGCATACGGACTGACGTCTGCAAAAGGAAAAAACCGATGTTCTTTTTTTCTAAGAAGCCGATGTTCACGTCTTCAGTCTTCACCATTTCTTGTTTGACCTGTTTCTTGGATCTTCGTTGCACCAAGAAAACGCCCCCCCACAAGACCCCTCACCCTTGATGTTTTTCACCATCACAAAGCCCTAGGGAACCCGGGCGCGGAATCGCCGATGGACACGGATCGCGCACGACGGAGCGATGTCGTGATGGGACCATGGGCTCCGTCGCAGTCGTGATGGTCCGCTCTGAACTTTCTGACTCGTGAAGAAGGCTTGCAGTTGGTTCCAACATACTATCTTAGCAAACGATTCAAACATAACGAGCCGAGCCATGGAACATGATCTGCCGCTCCATCCGCTGCTGGGGAGGAGCCCTGTGCTCCCTCCGCCCGCTCTCGCCTCGGAAGCGTTCTCCTCTAAGGTCTTGAAGATCTTCATGACCTGCGCAATCGTCGGAGATTGGATCACTCACACCCATCAAACAAATAGGCAACATGATCCGACCTAAGGCCTTTTTTATGGTTATGTTGGGCGATGGCAGCCATACATGGCCAACCATCAAATAATTTTTTTTGTGAAAAAAAAGTGAAAAAAAAAGCAAAATAAAAGCAAATGAAAATGCAAAAACAAAGCAAAAACAAAGCAAAAAGCAAAAACAAAGCAAAACAAAAAGCGAAAAAAAAGCGAAAAAAAGCGAAAATAAAGCGAAAATAAAGCGAAAAAAACGTGAAAAAAAAGCGACAAATATGTTTTTGCTGTACCCTCCTAGGAAAAAAGCGAAAAAAAG
>CAXAMN010011114.1:908046-932507 GCA_963970005.1 Durusdinium trenchii
AAAAAAAAGCGAAAAAAAGCGAAAATAAAGCGAAAAAAAAGCGAAAATAAAGCGAAAAAAACGTGAAAAAAAAGCGACAAATATGTTTTTGCTGTACCCTCCTAGGAAAAAAGCGAAAAAAAAGCGAAAAAAAGCGAAAATAAAGCGAAAAAAAGCGAAAATAAAGCGAAAAAAACGTGAAAAAAAAGCGACAAATACGCACAGCTACATTTTTTTGCTTTTTTGTTTGCTTTGCCTTTTGCTTTTTTTTTGCTTTGTTTTTGCTTTATAAAACTATTTTGGCTCCTTGTATCTATGGCTGGCGTGCCCGACATAATTTTATGGGGTCGTTACTCATTGGCCCATTCAGCAAAAAAACACCGGGGGAATCGAAGATCATCAGGCCGCCAGGTCTGAATCTCCTCGTCGTGTCTGCCCAAAGCCCTCAGGTTTCCGGTGACGGTTGGTGGGAAACCAGTGTTCCCTCCACCGGGTACCACTGCGTACCGCTTGCAAATGTTTGCAGGTGCTGCAGAGGGGTTCTGACTCTTCACAGTTCCTTCAGTTCGATTCAAAGGTTTGATAGTGGATTCACCTACTGATTCACCTGTATACATAGGACATCCTATAGGGTAAAGTCCTTTCCAGTAAACAACGGCCAAAACATCATCGGTTCAGACATTCTTTACAAACCTGCCGCACCCAGCTGGCAAACAAAGAACATCCAACGGAAGCCAACGGAAGCCTGTCACCCCCCCGCTCGAGGCGTGCTGAGTACGTTAAAAGACTGTCTAAATCACGTGCAATCCGAATCGCCCAAAGGCCTCAACAACAGAATCGATTTGCAGAAACATCTATCTATCTATACTGCAGCTATGATTCAGGTCCCAATTTTGGTCCTTTGACCATATTCCACCACTTTCCGCAATCCTCGTCGAATACATCTCACGAATTGCTGAGAAGCTCAGAAGATCTCAGAAGTGAAGGATTCCCAAATCCGAGGATCTCTTCCAAATACCCACGACATGAACCTGAGCGAACCCTGAACGCCACCTTCCTCCCGTCGTATCGAAGGCTCGAGCTCCCTCCCGCCTCTCCAATGGGTCCAGAGCTCAAGAGAAGCTCACCCACCTGGCGGGCTTGTCTAAGAACATATTCCTTCTACTTAGCAACACACTGAAGCTATGTCTCGTAGCCGTCCACAAGCTTGTGGCCACGGCCTTCCGACCCAATCAGTTTATCCTTGTTCCGATTCATTTTGCGTGATTCAACCCAACCCCCTCCCTCTCCCGATAGCAAAGCTTTTTGCAGGTCAGGCATGGACTGGGTCAATGATGATACCTGCCTTGTCATAGTTCAACGACTCATTCAAGCCTCAGCTTCGCCCGAAGTCGGGAATGAATGTAGCTGCTTCGACCTGCCTGCTAAGGATCTGCCTGCTAAGCAATCTCTCTCCCATCTTGCCGGCGGCGCCTTCACTACTCAAGCCAAAACATGTATCAAACATACAAAATTACAACCAGTCTCGCAGCTTGCCCCTTCTTGAGAGCCATGATCAATGACCATGCCACCTAAGAGCGATTATGTTTGCAACTTCATCGATTTAGCTAGCAAAAACTTGTTTTCACCCACATCCCAGTAAAAGAGGTCCTCATAATAATAAAGAACAATCTACAGTATAGAATCTAAAAATGTCTCCACAATATGGAGGGGAACTCCTTGTCTAGATGACTTCTAGATGCGGGAACGTACTACCGCACTCTCTGCTTTCCTTGGACTTCTGAATCTAAAGAGAACATACCCTGCACATCCCACAAAATGTCATGTTTGGGGGACACAGCTTTACTCTTGGACGCCACGGACTGGCGATCCAAACGATCCAACAATGGGTGCTGGTGGATTCGACCAACACGTCTGCACTGCTTCGTTTGCCCGCAACAGGAGGGCTCCGCTAGTGAACCGTTGCTCTAGAACGGGCATTGAATGAGTTGAAAACCACGAGAAAAAAACAACAGTATCGCTCAAACATCAATGATGGATTCCAACCTTGCTCAACATGGGCTGGTTAAGTGTCTAAGTTTTTCTTCGCCGGCACCGACGCTGAAAAAGACCGACCTCAGGCCAGGAGACCTGCTTTATCGTTGAGCCATGAGATCCTCTTCTTGACCTGCGCACCATTGCCACGTGCGACCAACTGGTACGATGAAGGGCAAGCAGGCCAATAAAAATAAAACTTGACGGCTACACCGACCTGCTTGGAGCCCTGTGAAGGTCGTGGTTTCCGTTTTGGAGTCCAGTGCTACATGCCGTGCAACATGGCGACATGGAAAAGGACTTGGACCCAGGCACGGTCGCAACCTCAAGGCCTGACGGATTGGTGTAGTAGCCGTACTGGTGAGAACTTTGACTCTAGAAGTCCAAGACTGCGTTTCGCACTAGTGAAGTGAAGGAAGTATGTCCCTTTCAGACCACCTACATACTACTGTTTTAAGATGTTTTAAGCAATTAGTTTTGAACAGTGAGGGTTGATATGGAGATGGAACACATGGACGCCCGACCTCGATCATGTTCTGCTCCAGTTTGGGGCCCTTTTCCATGTCCATGTAACATATGCATAATATAGTGGTTTCAGAGTAGATGGCACAAACCCCGAAATCTCTTCTAGACGGGCTTCCATATGAACATGCTTGTAACCACCTTTTGAAGCTTTGTGCATATTTGTGCCATCTCCACAACAACATCTTAAGAACCTTTACGAAGAAGGCCAAGCGACACGAGTCTACCTACAGAACCTACCGTCTGCCATCTCCGCTTTGCCGATGTCACAGCCGCAGGTTTCACTCGCCTTCTCGACGCTGGCATGGTCAAAGTGGCTACCTTTGGCTTTCTCCTGGGAGCTTGGTGCTTCGCAATGGGGAAGTCTTTTGCTAGCGGAGAGAGACGAACCATGACCTTCCGACAGGTTTGTAAAACACAGTTTGCAGTGAAAAGAATCTTCTTTGATGTGTCGCTCAGACAGCCCGTCTGGCTTCGTGTTAACTCCCTCGCGGGGTTGTCTCGTCTCGTCACGCCGCCACGCTTCAGCGCGCCCGGTTCGACGGACACATGGCTCAGTTCCGCCTTGAGCTGTGTCTTGATCACACCTTTTCCTCTTCGCTCCTGACGTACGACGTGCCCCCTCCAGTCATAAGGAAACACATGTTCATGATCTAAGACACCCAAATCTTGTTTCTTGCAGGTGCTGGATGTCCTAGTTTCTTGGAGTGCCATCATCTACAGGGCCATCCACTTCAATCCCTGGAGATCCAGTCGTACGGTGATGTGTTCGACACTGTTATGATCTGTTATGTAGGTGCCAGGAGGGTCCAGTCATACCGAAGCTGAGAAGGTACTGATCCAAAGCTACACAACAAGCACCAACTGGAAATGGTTGGAAGTGTTTGGTTGGCACTCAAACCACTTCAACTTCCCTAACCATCCCTCGTGACACAAATTGCGTGTCCCCGATGCCCAGTTAACATCACGCATCGAACTCTCTATCTTCCTAATTTGGTGGATTGACACCCAAGCAGTTTCTCGTGTTTATTTTTTTAGCTTATTTTTTTCACACAAAACCCTGCACTCCATTCCTTTGTGTAAAGCCATCGGCTCCAAGCACATGTCCACTGCCCCAGGGGCAGCGCAGAATCTGTCCTTCTGGCCTTTGGATCCTTTGCCTGCTCGGTGTGACAAGATATGCCCACTGTGACATAAAATATATATATATATATTACATACACAGTAACTTACAGCGTTCTTAAGGACATCTTATCGACTTCTTGCGGATTCGTCATCTACCAGTCACCTCTATCTATGCTGTAGCTTTTCATCCACAGCTGATTCACCGATAACAGTATCTCGCTCAGTCATAGCTGCATGTTCCTCCCTTTGTCCCACTCTCCAGCTCTTCAGATCAGCTCTCTGGACAGCATTGTCACTGTCAAAGGCGAAGTCCTTCAAAAGCCTCTGTGAGACCTCGTCTTTGCCTCAGATGGTCTGAGCTGATAGAGCAGTAGAGCAGGCTTGAGGACCGCGACGGGAGAGCAGTCGGACAAACCCAAACGATGAAGATGCACGAAAAGAAGACCCGTGACCCGGCTGCTTCAAAAGAAAGGCCCGTGACCCTGCTTCGAAAGTGAGGACGCTGGCTTCTGATTCAGGTCACCAGCATTTTCGATGTGCATGGTTTGCATGTTTGGGTTTGCAGGTATTTGATAGCATTGTGCTAATCAAGACTTAGCCGTGGATGGATTGCCAAAATCCTTGATGCCGCGCACACCAGTTGGTGTTGGGTCTACCTCATTCACAGCACATTGTCTATATTGTCTTTATACATATCGTACTCATTTTACTATGATATCTAAAGCGTGTACTAGATGCAAGTGGCTGACAGGATCAGTTGGAGGTATGTGGGAAATTCTTGATGCAACCCCTAAGGGATCCTATGTTGCTTTGTATATTTTGTATATCCCTAAGGGATCTACTCGTATCTCCGCGCCCACGTGGCCGTAATCCGCGCCCACGTGGCCGTTCAGCTGCTGGAGCAAGGCCAAGTCTGGAGCAAGGCCGTTCGCAGGTTTGGGGCACCCCAGGAGTCGATTGGATGGGGAGAAAAAGGATGGACATGATATACCCATCACCATATGGGCGGGGGAGTCTTGCTAGCCATTTGATAGAGTGGTGGGTTGGGTATGATATGATGACTGCAACATGAGCCGGGGGGGTTGTGACGGAGCCGGCAGGAGCCAGGAACGGCGCAGGAGCCGCGGCGAAAGAGCCTGGTTCATGAACGAACTGGGGAGGGGCGAGCCCGGAATGTGCAGAACAAACTGTCCAAACATGTCAACATGTCCAAACTCTCTCTCTCTCTCTCTCTATCTCTCTCACCTCTGGAGCTAACGCACAGATTTGGGAACTTCCGTCCATGGCTTCCCACACTTTTGGACCAGATTGGAGATGTTCATCTGGTGGGAGACACCTCCAAATCTGATGCATTGAAGTCTTTTGCAGCAAATCACCCGGATTTGGGAGCCTTCACAGGACAACATGAAGAATCGTTTTGCATGGTTTAAGTGGATGGCCACACTTTGAATGGAACCATCAGATCAAATCCTGTGGTCCTCAGTTCTGGTCAGCCACCAGTCACCCACACCTGGGAACCAGCGACCTCCTTCCAACATCCTCAGAATCCCTAGCTTGCACAGCCTTCATCCGCCTTCCAACAGGCTCCACTTCCATGTTTGCCGGGGGGGGGTCCAACAGTAATCCTGTAGCTATGTGGCACAACAGCTTGTAAAATGGAGCATTACCGAGAATGCCCCAGTGCCCCAGTAGATGTTTTTTCCTACTTCTCGCAGCGACCTGAACAAAGGCTTTAAACAGCTTTTGAGCGTATTTCACCCTTGTTGTATATATATGTATTATACATATATATAATCATATATAATCATATATAATTACCTATCTGCCAACGAGATGGGTGTTCCCTTTTCTCTGAGACTACTAGTACCATGAACTACCCCCTTGCAACGCTTCTCAAGGTTGTACTCAAGGTCGGGCTGGCTCGAGGGGCGTGCACCGACCTTACAGTTTCGCCGTAACACGTGACCGTGACCCCGATTCACTGCAACGTTCCCCCAAAGAACATATATGTGACTAAAACATACTAAAACAAACTATCTAAAACTCATTGCAACGCGACGCAACATCAAAACTTCTGAACTGGTAAACTGATTTCTGAATCAAGCATCATCAAACACCCCACCAGAACAAAAAACACATCACATAATCCCCACCTATCAAGCATCATCTGAACCATCACATCTCCATATTGTGGATCATATGTTATTTTACGTTATTTTATTGTTATATGTTATATGGTTCATACATATGTTCATCATGTCCTCTCAACAGTCTTCAAAACACATCTTCCAAGACCTCTTTCTTTGCTCTCATCAAAACCCGATCCCTCTCATCCCTCTCCCCCCGCCTGGAGGCGCCAAAAGCACCTCCCGGCGGCCTTCGGAAGGCGTTCCGGCGAAGAAGCTCAAGCGCACGCGATGCAGGAAGGTCTTCGCCGAAAAGGTGCAGTCCCTGGGTGGGTGAAAGGAACCGGGACCCTAGCTGGTGAGAGTCGGGTGAGAGGTTCTGAGTTTAGATGGGAGGTGCGGAGGTGAGTTTAGTGTGCTGTTTAGATGAAACTCATTTCCAACAGTTTAGATCAGCTCCATCGTTTGCTTATGTTTGCTTGGTTGGTCGCCAAGTCTGGCCTTTGGAAGACCTCCTCCGAAGTGTAGAACTGATCTGAGACCACTGGGTACCCGCTAAAGGAGAAGTGACTCCGAAGTTGATGCCGCCGGCCTGGAAGCTTCGCGAACGCACGGCCCGGTGCTGCAACATCTGCAAGGCGAACGGAAGAACTCAACAAGAAGAACGTAGAACACGGCTGTTCTAAGGTCTTCATGAATCCACAAACAGGAACACCGGGTTCACCCCGAGGTTTGGTTTTTCTTCCACATCTGGGCACTGTGACCGATGTGCCTGTACCGATGCGTGCTGCTGCCATGGTCATGGCCTCCTGTTTCAAGAAGCCTTGGGCCATGGGTTTGACCTGGGCAGTTCACAAGAAAGCGAACGGTGATACGAGAAAACCCAAAGAATCCTCCACATCTTTCGAAGTAGGTGACATGAACACAACCCTCTGTAAGGAAATAACTATCTCAATCTATCTCAGTATCAAGCTGTTCCTGTATGTCCCAGCATGAGTTTGAAGCATATCAATGGCAGTTAGTCACATGCCCTTGGCTCTGACAAGGGTCCATGGGGCCATCTCCATGGTCCTTGGGGCCATCTCCATCTCCATCTGCTTTCATCACCGAGGGGCCCAGGATTTGGAGGGCTTCCCCTGCCCAGCAGCTCGAGTTGGCTCATTCCCTCGCCATGCAAGGCTTGCATCGAAGTGATGGCGCTGGCAAAGCCCATGGCAAAGCAGCAAATAGTCCCGCTCGATTTCACCTGGAGACCGTTCCTAGTGGATCTCAGTTACCACTATATAGGGAACCAGGGATTCTAGGTCTATGGTTTTAGTCTTTGGAACCACTGGTTACCAGCTATAGTGGTAACTGGATGCCCTGGGGTTGGCACGGCGCTTGGACCGCTTGGACTCTTGGAAGGCACGGGTCGATGGAAGCCCGATGGGCGGCTTCATCAGGCTTTATTTGTGGGAAAGGCTTCTCTGGCAAGAAAGTCCCTGTGGCACAGTTCTGTGACAGAAACGAGTCCACCCACCAAGAAGCAGTTCAATACAAGCTTGAAGCAAACAGTCACACACGTCGTAACACACGAGGGGCAACTGACATCACATGCAGTCTGAAACCCACATATCATCACATCACGAGGGCACTCCTTTAGGACTTGAAAGGATTGTCATTAACGTTCAGAACTCCATTTGTTGAAAAACAACTGCAACCCAAGAGAACACACACTGAACTCCATCGTTTCTATGCTAGAATTGAGAACCCCTCACAGCAAAGCTGTTTGGGGAAAAAATAACACATTTTATATAGACTTGGCTTCCTCATTCCCTTCGCGCGGCCTGGAACGCTCTCCCCACTTCGACCGATCTCCACATCTACCGACCGGTGCGTGGCCTGCATGCAACTGCAGCTGTAGGTCGAAGAATGCCTGGGAGGTATGAGTTGACTGCGATGGACGAATTGCTCTGCAATGGATTCTTTAGAAGTATAGGAGTTAACAAGTCATTGGCATGAGAAACCCTTTGATATGCCACCCTCTTGTGAAGTCCTGTAGCTTAACTTGAGGTATGTGGACATTTCCTTGGGGATATGTGGAGATTTTCTTGACACCAAAATTGTACGACTTCTCTTGTGGAATGATCTGGACCTGGACCATCCAACGTCTATGATGGATATAGTCACTTGTAGATACTGCTCAGATGCTTCTGACACGTTTGATTGTGAGGCCCCATGAACTGCTTCTGAGCAGCGATCTACATTAGTTGCTCAAGCTGAGATATAGAATATAGAAAAATTTGCAAAGGCAGGGAATTATTCACTGTGGTCCACATGCTGGGAAGAACATCTTCAAGTCTTCAGTGTTACAGTGTGTGAAGTGTGATCCTTTTCCTAGTAGGCTTGCGCAGTCACCAATTCGGCTGCGCTGGGCACAAATGACCCAAATCTAAAGCAATAAGGAATCATCTAACCACCTGGGATTTCTCCAATCCCAGGACACCGTTGTTCCAAGAGTATTTCAAATAGCCAAGAGTCTATTCTGCTTACCTCTGCTCATAAAGGACCATCACATCATCCGCTGCTTCGTGTGGCGGGCGTGGAACAGTCAAGGATCCCGGTGTGAACATGGGCCGTGTAATTTATACCGGTCCCAGCAAGTATACCGGTCCCACCAAGTTTATACCGGTCCCTACCAGGAAAAGAGCTTGGTGATCATTGATGGAACTTCAAGGGATTGCACCACTTTTCTCTGGCCAGTGCTTTTCTTTTCATCATGTTCCACACGTTTGCTGTCAGGGTGTATATGTGTATCCAATTAAATCACTCATGCATGCAATCTATCTATGATCCAATGAAGTCCAAGACTAAACAAATCAACGTTATATCATGTACAGTAATATCAATGATCCATCCGTCCGGCCAGGCACTCCCGCAGACTCCTTCCGACCGCCGAGCGCGAGTTCCTCGCCGCGAGTTCCTCGCCTGGTAGCTGCTGGCGCAGAGGATCAGACCGCTGGTCGGCACGTCCAAGCGGTGGAGGAATCCGAAACGATGCTGAGGATCCCGCGCCAGGGGACCATCTGCAAAGCGCCGGACATAGGTCCTCAGCCGGTTTTGGCAAGGCGCCAGGGTTCAGGTTCAGGTTTTGGCCTTTCCAGGTTGCTAGGGAGCCCACCAGCCTTGGCCAGGGTTCATGGGGTTCATTTTTGCGCTGAGGAGCTCAGCCCACCAGCCATGGCCAGGGTTCATGAGGGTTTAGATCTGTGGATGTTTGTTGTGAGATGTTGTGAGTGTCTGAGACTGGAAGGCCATGGAAAGAAATTGAACGGAAAGAAATTGAACGTCATGAAGCTCCAGGGACTCTGCGGCTGTGGGGGTGGTTGACATGTCTGGTTGAAGGACGGTTGAAGGCCCAAGGAAGCCTGAAGATTGTCTGCAAGGGGTAAGACGTCTTGAAGCAAATCGGTTTAAAGGTGTTACCGCTCCTCGACCATCTCCACGAACCGAACCTGGTCTCCCAGGCACGTCATGCTCCACTGTCTAAGAGTCTTTATGAGCTTTCCTAAACGACCCCCAACGAAGCTGCCGTGAACTGCCTCTTTTTGTGGCCGTCCAACAGCCCAGCTCCCCAGCTCGGATGCAGAGGAGCTTCAAGAGTTGATTTGGGAAGTTCTCCCCGAAGACTTCCCAGCCACTCGGTTTGAAGAGCACCATTCGCTCCGACCACCGTTCGGCCACGCACGGCGTGTCCGTCGCGACGGACACGCCGGCTCGTCCGTCGGTTGGGGGGAGGCGGCTGTAGCCCAAGAAGGGCTGGCGTCGGTCCAGGTGGGCACCGTAGCGGGCACAAGTGGCACGCAGGGCACGCAGAAAGGGCAGCCTCCTGAGGTTGGGAGTCCGGAGTCGGAGTCGAAAAATATCAGCCCTACCCGGGTGGGTGGGGTAGCCCTGCCTCCTTGGGTTCAGGCAGGGTTGTTCATGTCAGAGGTGTTTGGGGCCTCGAAACATAGGGATCAGATGTTGCACCTGATAGAACAGATCCTCTCCGACATGGTGCCTCAAAACGGGAGAAAGGCGAAGGAATGGGACGTTTAATGATGGTCATATTCTGTCATTTCATTTCTCATGTCTCTGTCTCTGGTGCTCGGCTCTACATCCTGGCATGACTCCTGCCACTGAAGAGGGTCTACTAGGAGAAAACAACTTCTGAAGCATGGAGGTTGTTCTCCCTCGGCTCTCCAAGGCTTGTAAGATCCCAACATGGGCAGCGCATGACAATACCATTCTAAAAAAAAATAACTCCCAAATCCTAAGACCAATTCATACCTTTTGAACATTTCCTTCCAAGAACGACCCACACACTGTCCTTCTCGCTCCCCTTTTGCATTTCCCAGTCACAGCATATCTGCGAAGCGACACGCCCAGGTCGTCCCCAGTGCTGCCGCCACCACGTCCGACCACTCAGAGACTGGAGCATCTCGCGTGGGCGCCGTGTGCGCCCTGCGCGCCACGTGCCGGAGCATCTCCGCTTGGAGGGCATCATAGAGTGCCTCGGGTGGGCGTCATAGAGCGGGCTCTGGGCCCTGAGTCGCAATGGAAAGGATGAGATGAACATTGGACGTTTTGGGGTGGATGATGTCCATGTTTATTAGCGTGTAAATGCACAAGGAGGAGGTTGAAAGCAGTTTGGGACCGAGCATTCAAAAAGGCTGTAACTGGGTTCAGCTAGCTATTGTGGAGTCTGAGCTCTACAGTTGCAGAGGAAAGCAACAATGCTTGCTTCCTTCAAACATCTCATCCGTGGCCGAATGGTGCACACAGTCTGTGGCAAGTCAATGTTGGGATGTCGCTCTTGATTTTCTCCAACTTGCCTTGCGGTCTTTCTTCTATGTGGTCATTTCAGTCTTTTCACCTGTGCCAGGCAGTGCCCCATCCCCACTAGGCCCAGGTGGCAGGATCCGGAGCGCTGCTGAAGCCCCACGCTGTGTTCACCAAGTCGTCCAGGCTCAAACGCGGCCGATCTTCACCCGTCCGTCGCAGCCGTGCCACGGCTTCCCGCGCCAAAGGACCTTGGACCTAAAGGCGGTGACCCTTCCGTCATGACTGTGCGTTGAAAGGTCTGTAGCTCGGTATGGAGCCATGACCGTACCTGCAGTAAACTGGACCTGCCAGTACACTCGTCCAAATGCTGGAACCATTGAAGAGAGGTCATGCAGGGGATCTGCCGGGGTCTGCCTATTCTGGAAGAGTTTATACACTGATCTCTTCTCAATCATAAACTGAAATCGTTTAGGACCACTACTTAGGCCATCTTAGGCCACTACTGGTTTCAGTTGAGGCCAGGACAGCCGGAAGGAGCACCGCCGACATTCCCAAGGACCAAGCTACCTGAACCGTTTGAGGCACGTCTGAGCGGCAATCCCAAGATCTGCAGGGCTTAGAAGATGGTTGGATTGGACTGTTAAGCTATACCATGCTATACCCCTTGACGAACACGGGGTGTGTGTAGAGGAAATATGGTCTTCCCACAGGCCATCTTCCACTTCCATGTTAGTGACTCGGAGGGTAACCAGCTCAGAGTTCTGAAAGGCGCTATGGATTCGGAACCTGCCCACCCAAAACCGAAGCGAAGCGCGAGCGACTGTTGGGAGTCCAAGAGATTTTTCTCGGAAAGCGGTTTCGCTGAGTTCGAAGGGGTACCAAGTGATCTTGACCTCTACCTCCAGAGCTCGATGAGAAAAAACAATCCAATACCATATATATATATATATCCCTAGGGCTCCAAATACCTTCTGAGAAGGTGTTTGGGGTGGGTTTAGAGGGTCCAAATACCTTCTGAGGAGGTACTTGGAGCCCTAGGGTATAATATAAAGGAACCAACTCTGGACTGAGAAGTTGTGATCGCTCGCCAGTGTCCTTGTCAGACTGACGGAGCTGGTGCCCCTTTCTCCGGAGGTCAAGTGCCCGTGTGCCCGGAGGCAAAGGCTTGAAACATGAGGGTCCAACTGGGAAAAGGCGCGAGTGTTGGCATCCATTGGGTCTATCCTAATACCTGTAACAGTGGATGATGATGGTTAGTAAAGGCCTTGTTCAAAAATAGTGACCATTGTTTACTGACTGTTACAGGTAAGTTCCGACAAACCCAAGGCATCCATCATGTCAAGACGAAATTGGAATAAACAGGAGCTGTTCCCATCAGAGACTTGAGAGGAGGGAGACACGAAAGGTAGGACAGCGGGAAGAGAAGAGAACGCGAGAGGCAGGAACAAAAATGCAATGTTCAAAAATATTCTTAGGAAAACAAACTTGCCCCATGGATCAGATCATCGGTGAGCATTGAATCGGAGCATCATAGGATTTGAACTATCCTGAAACCATAAGAGGCTCACGAAGACGCTCCCCAGGAGAGAATTGACGTGCTTCACAAAACAAACTCTAGGTATGTATCCCCTCGGGGAACACCTTTCGTGATTAGAATTTCATATGCACTCTTTCTGAATGTTCAAGAGGGTTTCAACTATCCGGAAATCATGAGAGGCTCACGAAGACGTTCTCCAGGAGAGAATTGAATTTAGAGGGGGGGTCTGTATTGAAAAATCAATTCCAAGGGGGCGGGGGGGGGGGTCTGTATTGAGAAATCAATTCGAGGGGGGGGGGTTGAATTGAGTGATCAATCATTAGACCCGGACGTCCCAACACTTGCTTCGCAAGACAAACTCAAGGTATCCCCTAAAGGGCTACCTTTCGTGATTAGGCGTTTTTTCCACGAATCCGGAGACCTTGGATTCCCTACTGCCCTACTGGATTCCCTGGGATGTGAAGCTACAGCTGGATTTGGAAAGAACATGGGAAACGGCTTCATTTCACTGAAAGGGGCAGCTCCACCCCATTGTTTATGCATAGAGAGTATAGAGCTGCGGCCCATATCTACTTGAACTAGTCAAATGAATCCCAAAATGGAAGGATATGGAACGCATATTCATGATTATTCTATGCGGACACACGCACAAGTTCGATTCGAACCACACAGAATCGGGTCGAAGTCATCTGGATTCAGCCTACGTGGGAATCGGGTAGGTCGTAAATTGGAACTGACATCGGTCATGGTGGTTTCCACTATATACTAAAATGGGTCCCACAGAAGCTTGCTACAGGTATATCTGATATGATTGGAATTGGAGAGGGTAAGTCATGACACCCCACCAATCCCAGCTCCGACGAGGAACATTTGAAAGTTCCTTGCTGCTCACAGTGCTAAGAGTTCCTCCGCCAGGGTGAAGCGACTCTGCTTTCGCACTGAGCTAGCTCTTAAAATAAGAAGAAGGCCACCCCAAATGGAAGAATTGGTCAAACATCATTCGTTGCGGTCCCCTCTTTTCTAAATAAATACACAGTCACACCATGTCACACCCTATATCCCACATGTGATCTACTTGAACATGCCTGGCGTAGAACATGTTGAAGCCGAAAAGCCTAGTAGAATCCACAAATCAAATAACACCCCGCAGTCGAAAATACGCCTCGCTTCTCCAGAAGCTCCACACACGCCAGATGCAGCCAGGCAGGATCACTGATGCCAAGCCGTGCCAGGGACCATGGCAACATGCTGATTTTCAAGTCCAGCGGCAACCAAAGGGACTCCCAAAGTACTGCAAGGCCCAAATCCGGCCGCTCACCACGATCCTCGACGAGACAAGCACGCCCACCACGGATCGCGACGGATCGGCTTCGCGTCGATCTGAGCCGGTGAGCCGATGTACTTGTGGACTTGCAAGTTGCGGTCGTACAAGAGCCTGTTAAAATGTTTGGGGGGCCAGTACATAAATGATTTCGGATGGAGACAAGCGTTAATTTATGTTAATGTCCCACTTGGATTTGGACATTCACACAACTGAAATTACATGAATCCTTTGTGCGGGTTGACAGCAGTTGTTGCCAGGATGATTGCCCTTATTTTCCGAATGACTCATGCACTACTCATGTCTCTGCTGAACAACGGCTGTCGGTTGACTCTTTGGTCTGGTGTTTTGGTGTTTTGCCGCTCCAAAGCTCCTTGCTCACCACCCAGGTCCCACTATACCGAAGCTCCGTGGCACTGATGGCTGTGCAAAAATTCACGCTGCTTGGCTCCACCTGAGACATTTTTCTGTCTAGGGATGGATGGATGGAGAACCTCGACTGCAACAGCCACAGTTGATTGAATGTTGAAGTCCCAAAAGTCACTGCTTCAATGAACCTCAACTTACGTGACTTCTAGGACTGGACACCAAAAAACACTCCCTCAAGGTGCTGAAGGTGCCTCCTTCGCCCGCAGTTCACCCAAGAGCTGTAGGCTCACTGGCCAGTAAGTCGACTTCTCACTGGCACTCATCACCGAGTTGTACGTCCCAGACAGCGTCCCCAAGCGTCCAGAACCTGAACGACCCAGTGCCGTGGACCGACGGTCGTCGGCGCGAAGCAGTAGAAGGTGTCTTCCGATACGGTGTGGATATGTTTGGATAAATCATGTCTACTTCACGAATACTGAACTATAGGGAGATGATAAACAACATGGTGTTGATGGTCCTTAAACTTTCTTTCCGATCAGGACATCGACCCTTTTGGGGTTTCTGTCTTCCATGAGCTAGAAGATTATAGGACCGGATAACCCCACATTGATGACAGTTGGTTGGTGACAAGTAGTTTAGCACGCAGATCACAGCGGCACAGCGGCGGAGACCCAGCAGCCCCAGCCAGCGCCAGGGTGTACATCCGACCCCTCGGAGAGCACCAAGTACTGCGCCTGCCACGCAAATCACAGCGGCACAGCGGAGACCCAGCAGCCCCAGCCAGTGCCAGGGCGTACATCCGACCCCCTGGAGAACACCAAAGTACGACGCCTGCCACGCAAATCACAGTGGCACAGCGAGGGCGGGAGGAGGCGGAGGGCGGGACGGTTACAACACTAAAATATAAACCCCACACGTCAATGTGGGGCAAAACAAACAGCTCAGCCGACCGACCTGGCTTTGTGGGGACTCCGTCCAGCGCAAATCATCCAAGAAACAGAAGCGAAGTGACCATTCCCAAGCACCACGCTTCTCACAAGCGCTGACCAAAAGGCTGTGCGCAAGTGCGCTAATTCGTAACCCGACCTGGGCAGCCGGAATTGTTTATATCATGCGACTTGAAACTGCAACAACAGCAGTATAAGTGATGTATAAATGTACATATATCATCATATATCATTGTCATAATAACTAAGTTTATCTAATTTTAATCAACATTCATTACCTGGTTGATGGTTTCATGTCACTTGAAATGCCTCAGCCACTGGGTTCAATCATCAAAATACTTGAAACGATCACTGATACTCACTTATTAGCAGCGCCTGAAACTGGCCTGGACACTGAATAGACTTTTCGTTGTAGTCTTGTAGGGTTTCCCATGGTTTCCCTCGTTTTCCAGACAACCTTTTTACAGTATGTTCCTTTTTCCACTAGGTTCCACGTTGATCTAGCACCGTACAAGACCACAAGTGTCAATCTCGGTCCCTCATCGTCGACCCGGAGATAGGGGTCCAATAGGCTGAGCATTCCACGCGTGCGAGCTGACCTTTCCACAGGTCCCAGATGAAATCCTTGACCCACCACAAACAACCCCCCAAAAAGGACTCTTCAAGCCATCCATTGCTACCAGGTGCATGCATGGCTTCGGACAGGAAGGTCGCTGCCATTCGCCAAAAGCCATTGGTTGCAAAAGATGAAAGTGTCTCCTCGAAAAAGGCGGCAGCACCGGACATTGGTCCGGTACGTGAACCCGAATGCACGACCCACACCCAAGGACTAAAGGAATCCAGAAGCATCAGGCTGCTGGGTGCAAGTCGAAAAACCCCACTCTCTCTCTCTCTCACTCTTACCATCTATCCTCAAGTATAGTCCCATCCTGCACTAGATAGAATATGGGACAATCCCAAAACAATCCAGAATAGAGTACGGTCATGTTCTTGGGTTGGTTCATATTCCCTAGACCTCCAAGTACGTTGTGATAAGGTGTTTGGGGTTGGTTTAAAGGGTCCAAACACCTTCTTAGAAGGTGCTTGGAGCCCTAGGGATTCTATCTATACCTCCAGGATGTAAATAGGTGGAGATGAAGGTGGAACATCCTCAACCGCTCCAATGATCCGAATCAAGTCACATTCTTCCGCTCTTGCTTCAACCTGTCCGAACCACCATCCTCGTTGAACCAAGAAATCTCTCACCCATCCGGTCTCTTTCTCTGTTTGCGGAAAAGAAGCCGGAAAAGAAGACCCATATTACGCCAGCAAATTTACCCAGTTCATGTCCCAACATCAACAAATCACCCAATTTCACCACCAAAACCAGGCTCTTCTCCCTCCTTCTGGGCTCCAACTCGCCGCAGGAACTGCAGGGCCAAATGCCATGGCCCAACGCTCATGGCCGAAGACATGCAACCTCGACCCGAGGGGTCCGAGCCGGACATAGCCAACGCACCGATGAGGAGGATTAGGCATGATTTTGGGATGTGATACTGAGTTTGAGGGAAAGGGATGTTGGAAGTAGCTCTCATCTACCAACTGCTCAACAGTTCCTTTTAGTCTAACAATTACATATATTTTTGTTGATATTTGGTGTTTTTAAGGTTATACACCTTTCTCATCTACTGTCAATCTTTTCGAACAAACTTTTTTCACCCCAAAGTCGTCGCAAAGGAGCCGAGCACAAAGTCGTCGCTCTGCACGTTATCCGCCTCTGCCAAGCATTCCAAGTGCAAGCTCTTCTGCCAGGCCTTCCGCTGTGCCAAAGCGCTCTGCAAGGCACCCAAGTCCGCTAGGCGTAGCGGGGAACACACACGCAAAGCGCTCAGCAAAGACCCTTGAAGTTCCCAAGAGCTTCCTTGGACCGGAGTGATTTAAAACGAAACCTGATCAATTTAGGAAATATATGGAAATATGTAGATCGTATAGATCATTTGATTGCTTTTTTTTCAACATGTTTTTTTGTTTCGGGTCCTACGACGCTTGATGTGATCACACATCAATCACCCGCTCGCTTGGTATCTTCACCCGCGGCAGGCTCTTCCGACCGCGCTGATGACGTGCTTGGTGCGCATTATCTCCAGGATAGTTGAATGTGGCGTTCATTTGGGCGTCCAAAAGATATAGGTATATAAAATTGGGATGGGTAGGAAAATGGTGTCCAGCTAGCTAGCAACAGCATTCTTTTTGCACAATGTCCCCATTTTAGCGATGTACATTGAGAGAAGAAAAGAGGCCACTGCTGCCACAAGTGAGTGTTGACATTGGACTTCAAGATACAAAGTACTTTTGCGGGAAACCAAGCACCAACATCAAAAATGAAACTGTCCGCATCAAACCGCGCTGCAAGTCCTTCTCCCAGCCTGGATGCATGCTGAGCTACTGGTGGAACTGAGTAAAGCGGTGATTTCGATGTTGCTCAACTGCACCGCGGACTGACAGAGGCTCTTGCAGCATGCCTTGGCGTGTCGCAACAAAGATCCACTGGTTTGCAAACAACGTTGGTTTGAAACCTGCCGAGAAAACTGGTTTGCAAGGAAATGTTTAAACAACTCATTAGACTTCTGTTGCTCTTCCGGTATATCAACTACATTGCTTCGATCACTTCACTCCGTCGGTGGGGATGGGATACCGAACGGATATCGCACACGGACGGACGCGGAGCGGAAGCCTGCCTGCGTCGCACACGACGGACGCAAACCATGAAAGGTCCCGAAGGTCCCGAAGGTCCGCACAAAAGGTAGTGGTTCTGGAAGCAACTTTGCCACTGGAACACTGGCAAATGGGGACAAGTGTTACTAGCCACTTCAGGGCACATCACAGAATGTTGCATTCAATGGCGAGAGGTGCCTCGGTGCCTTTGGAAAAACTCTGTCCATCATTCCAAATGCCCAAAAAGAATCAAAAAGACAGGATGAACACTTCACCCCCAAGCATATTTGAGTTTTGAGTCGCGGAGAGTAGACATGCGAGAACCTAAGAAGCATCAATGGCGTCCATAATTATGTGAATTACCCACCACGGCTCGCCACTAAGATCGCAAGCCAAGGTTCTATGGCCAAAGCCCATCCTTTCCTGGGCGGTTTCTTTCGACTCCATCGCGTTTTGTTGACAACTGCTTGGAACCGTTTTGGGGGTTGGGTGCCTGGCAAGCCTCGAGTTGGATCTCGTGTCCTAGTGGACTACGCACCCAGAATATCTGTTTCTTGATGAACATTCATGTAAGCTGCTTGATCCTTCTGGAGTCTCAGATTGCATTGAACAGCCCAAAATAACCAAACAACCTCCATCTTCCGAACGACTTCTGGATCTCTTCCCTTGACATCGGCCAGTGGCCAACGTCAAGAACGTCAACGAACACGAGGACGACGTCGCTGAGACACAGCGACGATGAGTGGACAAATGTCCTTTCGGTCGGTGCAAGTCCGCAAGATCCAATTGGTGCACTGTACAATGTATTATACAATTAGATGTTTCTTTTTTATGAGAGAATGAAGCAGATCGTTATGTAATGTTAAACTTACAAAAAGACACACACATATATATATATATATAGTCTAATTCAAAACATATTGTTTGTATAACCATTCTTGTCAATGAATGTTTTCGACGCATTGTACCTCTGCCCACAGTCAAGTGTACATTCCGTATGGCTGCTTACCGCATCTTCTGGGGGTCGGAAACCCCGTATGGCATGGCCGAACCGCATGTCTGGCCTTGTTCGGTGCTTACGATGATGAACATGGGACTCCATGGCCAGCTCTTTGGTGGAAAAACACACAACAAAACAGAAGCCCTGTGAACTAAGCTGACTAGGACTCCAAGCCACTGTCTTTTTCTGGTCAGTGCCCAAGGCGCCAGGTCTCAAAAATACATTGATTACGCGAATAAAAACAAATATAGTAACATAATCAAAGTGGCATAAGGATCCAAAAAAACAAGATCCAACACAAAATCCAAACAAGTAATGAGGGATGGGGTGCGGTCTTTTTCATCATTCTACTGTCTCAAAATTGGCAAACACGTTTCACCCGACAGAATAGAACTATGGCCCGAAAGGCGGTGAAGCTCAGCTGGCAGAACTTGAGGTGACAGAACTTGATCAAAGCCCTAAGGAGCAATCCAAATAATCCAATCTCAACCGACAAGACTCGTTTCTTCTCTTTTCACCGAAATTACCCATACCTCAAATTTTCAAGACACCCTTCCCTGTGGAGCTGGGAACACCAGCACCCTCATTGCACCCCGAGTCTCTTCGTGGTCACCCTCAAAGCGCTCCGTGGTACCACCGGGAGGAACGCCTCGCCCAGCGCGAGCCTCCAGCAGTCGGGGCCGTTCGCGCAGCTCTGGAGCAAGGCCTCGCGACGTGATGTGTCCAGGCAGTCCAAGGACTGGACGTGATGTGATTTTGGCACCTAGTAGCTTCTAGTTACTAGGAAGCTTTCTTGTGACCGTTTGAAGGTCCAGGTGCCGACGGGACTTTGGCCAATGCTGGCGAAGCTGGCGGTGGAATGGGCGTTCCATTCATGAAAAGGGTTCTCCTTTGAATCGCTTTGCTTGGAAGGTGTTCTGGCTGGCTTGATTCGTTGGGCCTCCCCAATGATTCACTACTTGCACTCAAAGAAAATCCGGCTGCTGAAGGTTCCAGTTACGTCATGGTACAGCACAAGTATAGCACCACGACTACGACTTTGTATATGCAAGAATCCTCTTCCATCTCTTCCCCAGTCAATCAGTCAATCATTCACGGGTGAGCAAGCTCACCCCCCCCAAAAGACTTCCCGAAGGAACGTCGGGAACACTTTTAGTTTCTATTTACTTGGCGAGTCCCCAGCGACGATATGATATGGCCCAGCGACGGCGACGCCGCAGGCTTCGCTCGAGTGACGTAAGAACCACAAGCGACGCAGGCTTTGTGTAACAAGCCCAGGAGCTGACAAACTGGAGCGACTGGTATGGCTTACAGCGCCATGCCGCAGCGCGGGCAGAGCGGGCTGCAGGCAGTGGATGGCCATTTCCCACTGTTTCCTCTCCTTGAATTTGATATGATTTGAACAAATCAAGAACTGGAAGCATTGCTAAGCATCACCAACACCGTGCCAACACCCCCAACACTCCAGAGAATTCCCACATCTTCGAGAAGGTGATTATTCTCCCACGAATCCATGACCTATTCCCTCTTTTCCAGCACACGAATCTTCCAATCTGGCTCTAAGGTTCAGAGAAGCTTGCGATTGCCGCGGATCCTGAGGTGAATGCTTCTTCTGAGGCCTCCAGACTTTGCAAACGCATGAAGCGCAAGAGCTGCACCACCTGCTGGGCGCGGCGCGGTGCTGTTGAAAATAACAGCTAAGTCACTTGAGGTACCAGAGCATTATATCACTAGCAAACACCAAGTCACTTAAGTCTACGAGTCGACGAGCAGTGGTTGGAAATGATGAATTACAGGATTAGTGTACAGTACAAAAACGTAAAGGTGACAATAATCAATCACACAAATGCACACAGTTGTGCCTAAGGTTTATGACGTCGCTCAAGGCGGCAGTGCCGCAGCAAATGGCATGGGCTTTTGGTGTTATCGAACAGTGATCTCATTCAGTGTTTGGGCTGTGTCCTGAACTACCTGAGAAAACAGATTCTCATTGCCCTTGCCTTCAACAGTGCCCTATGCATGTTCTGACTACTAGGCAACAGTCTGGCCTTGTCAAATCCCAGCTCCAACCAACCCCAACAGAAAACCGAAACAGTACGATAGACTATGATGTATGTATTTAATACTTTGTATAACATCTAGTTGACATGATACTCGTGCTGCTAGAAGAGTTCGCGGTCGGTCTAACAGGTACATTAACTAAAATGAAAAACATGCATTGAGTCTGACTTTTGCACTCCATCCTTGGTTGAACCATGTTCAACCTTTCCCTATCAAGGTCCAGGTTGCTCAGTCTCTCAGTCTCTCCGTACGCCGTACTGTCTCTTTCTTGCGTCCCACCTCTTTCCACTGGGAAGCTCTCTCACAGGATTGCAACGGAAGCATTGCCACGGAGCTCGAGACAGCATGTGACCCAGCATTGCACAGGATTTCCAGCCCCAGGGGCCACAAACGCTGCGAATGGTCACTGCAAGCACTTAGGGCTGCACGAAGCGTGACCTTGGCTGCGCATTTTTTTGTTGCATGTTCACCACTTAGCATCTATACTTGCGCTCAGTGTCTCCCTGGAATTCCATTAATGACCCCAAACCATATAGAACCCAAGCGACTACCTACGACTAGGTCAATGACCCAGCTTCCACCCAAGTTCGTCCATCCGTCCATGTTCGACCTGGATCAGACGCTGATTTCTGTGAATCAATGAATTGGTTCAAGGGAACATCTGCAAACCCATGAAAACTCACCCCCAAAGCTATATGGCTTTCCCTTAAACCAATCCTGAAAATAAATGTTCCATGATTTGCCCGGCTCCTTCTCAAATCTCAGGAGCTGAGTTCGCCTCGTCTCCCAACTCCCGCAGCAGCACCATGGCCTCTGCCCAGCGCTTCGCCCGGGCGAGCGCACCCAAGACAGCATTGGCCTGGGGCGAAACAGGACATCGAAAAAACCTTTTTCGGGGTGTCCCAGCCTGCCTAACTTGCCGATATTGGCTGCCTAACTTGCCAGGTTTGCTTCTCATCATGATAATACTAAACTAATATTATATGTAAATGTGGAGAACTACGACACTCTGTTCGAGCCGGTGCCGACTTGCGGTTTTCATCAGTTCAATCTGGAGTATTATGGGACTGGTTAGGGGTTGAGGCTGATTGAGACTAGATCGATACTTGTGAATCTGGCAGCACTTCAGGGACTAATGCAGTCCTGAGCAAGGGATGCACCAGCTAGGCCATGAAATACCAGCAAGTCAACTGCCAGGGAACCTCATACATTCTCCTAGATCACTCAGCAGGTTGCACCTCCCTAATTGCAACCTCCACCACCGTGCCATGCCCCAATCCGTCAACACGTCCCTTCACCAAGAGGCTGCTATGATCGAGGTGTCCAATCGCTTCCAGGCGATCGAATGGAAGATGCTGAGTGCCTCCTCCCAGCGATGTCCTAAAGCACAAGCTTTGATGCTTGCACCACAGGTCACCATGGTGATCTCCAAAGTCCGCTGCTGAAGATGATGGAAAAGCCTCAGGGCTGCTCGGGGGAATTCATGGGATTTGAAGGATGTGTGGGTGTGGGGTCATGGACAAATGTCCATTCGACCTTCTCGAAGAACAAGATCATCTACATTCATATATATATATATACAATTATCTACATTAGATGGGGAGGAACATACCTGTTCCACACCGCCGCGAAGCGAACACCTATCTACTTCATGGACTTGGAAACAACTCAAACATACTCTAAACGTTCAAAGCCTCTGCCAAAACCGGCTCCACTCAATGCATCGGTGTCGACTCAATGCATCGACTAAATAGATCGACTCAACCTCGAAATGAATGGGTTTACCCCAGCATCCTCCGTAATGAACACTGTTTTTTTCAGCTCTAAATGCACTGGGAATGTCCACCAGTTCTGCGCTAAAAAGCATATATAGGGAGCATGTATTTCAAGACACACACGAGCCTACACATGGGTGTGTAGTTTAAAATAGGGAGAGCTCCCAGGCAACAACCCGCCGGAGGAAGGGAATTGGTTGGGGGGTTCCCAGTAAAAGATACACTCCCATTTCACTCGACCAGTCACTCGAGAGCCTTTGGCCATTGTGTGCCCTTCCCCATCGCATGGATCATGGCATTCTCCACGACGATATCTGAGGACTCCAGTCCCTAAAGCTGCCGGAATGGTCCAACATCACAAAGCGTCACCCTTTTCCCAACCAAATCCATCCAAATCCAACCCTTCGATCTGAATCATGGGCCATTGATATGCTTTTGTTTTGATCATGGCCGTTGATGGTCTTCCATGCCTTGATTTGATGTTGATATGTTTTGACATTCATCACAAGCCAACCATGCATTTTGCCGATTCATCTGACCTCCATTGGGTGTACATTTGTGCTTGTGTTGCTTGCCCTTTTGGGGATCAGAAGGGATGGACCTCCCGGTTGTTTTTTTTTCATCATTAGTATTTCTTCTACGTGGGGGAAAGCAAACCTTTGTTTTTGGCTGGTCCTTCACCTTCTGCGATGCGCCGAAGGGGCTTCCACCTGGTCAATTCCCCTCCCGCCTCGTACACCTTGAGAGCCGCCTGCCAATCTCGCGCGGTGCCACACGCAGCGATACTCGAGCTCGCGTCTCGCATCATCGACCAACCTCAGGAAATGAAGGTAACCGACATGTGGTGCTAAGTACTCACGAGCAACTCGGAGCAACTGGTAAAGAAAGAAGCAACTCGCTGGGAACCTAAGAGCAATGGCCTTCAACCTAATAGCGATGGCCCCCAACCTAAGAGCAATGGCCTCCAACCGAATATCGTTGGAGCCATCTCAAAGACGTGTAATGAATACTTAAGGGTCCTCAGGCTTGATGTCTCGCATTCCAAAGCTCCAAGAAGCAACCATGCCTCGTATACGCTCCAAGAAAGGGCAGTGCAGCTTGCTAGCTTGCTTTGGCAACGTATATATATATATATATATAGCTTTCATATATATATATATATATACACCGATCGGACCCCATATAGTGACGATTATATACATATAGCCCTCATGAACTTGTAACTGTTCGTGATGGTTTCATTCACAGCCTCGCAGAATCCGCCTCCGTCCAGGTTTTTTTTGGAGGCAACTTTCGTCCACCCTCTTTGCAGCTTGACAACCATTCGCACCAACAAGCAAACACCGACCGATGTTTTTTTTTTGCGTGTTTGAAATATGTTGTCTTGCTTTGCTCCCAAAACTAAATGGGTCCGAACAGCACCCAAACAGCTGCTAGAAGGACGAAAGCAGCCGTCAGAGGGAGTAGTAGGGTCAATTTGGGCTCCTTTGGTGGCTGATGGTGGCTGTTCTCATCTGTTGTCTTACTTTGAATTTCTGTGCAAGGGTTTGAAACATGTTATCAAAAAACACTTGGACCATCTTGGACCCTACTTTTCACCGAATCGATGCTAAACCGACCTCTTCAGCGTGAGTGAAAAACCGGGTTGTTGTTTTTCTTATAAAGAAACAACACACAAATTCATTTGTTGATTTTCGCTACTACCAAGAGTCCCTCTGCGGACGACACTTCTGAAGTGTCATCGCCGTCGTCTCAAACTGACTGAACGTCGTTTTTTGAGGCCTCAAATGCCTGTCCCATCAGCCTGACCGCTATGACAAGCCGTGCAGCACAGCATGGCGCATGGTGCAAAGGGCCTCATTCACTGGAGTCATCACATTGTGGGCAAGAACGAATCGATCACTTTATGATTTTACCGCAACTTGCCGACAGGAACAAAGACTCAAATATTCTTTTCAGCTTCCATGCACTGAACAACCAAGCTGATTTTCCAGGTGGTACGAGGAGAGCAGCTTAAGGAGTGGATCAAGTGAGAGATAAGTCCCGCTCATCGAACCCTATTGATACATTGACATATTGACCACATTTGACCACTATGTACCGGTTAGTTAACACATGGAAACATATAGGACGATTCCACACGGTAAAGCAGGCGTCTTTTTCCG
>CAXAMN010011114.1:932517-963325 GCA_963970005.1 Durusdinium trenchii
ACAGACTAGCTTTTTATGTCATCTTTGATGAACATACCTGATCACCCACTGTCAAAATATCACCCACTGTTCAAATAGGAGAGGAAAGGTTGAAGGTCCGTAGGCCGAGAAACAAAATATAATTCGACTGGGAAGGACAGTTCGCACAGTCGCCATGGTTGGGTACGGGTCCATTCGTCCTCGATACCCAACCTGGACAAACCATCAGAGGGGTTACTGGCGGAGTCGATCCATTCAATCCAAGGTCGAATCTGACGTTTCTGGAAAATCAAATGAGCTAACTGGACAATGGCATGAACGTCTTCTTGTCCACTGGAACCTTTAATTAATGAGGAAACAGCGGCCTCATTATCAACGAACCAGAGGAGATCACGACCGGCAAGGATGTCACCATGGACCCACGGCACGAGGAGTCCACAAAGTGTTTCGCCGGGGTAGATCTGTTGGTGACGTTCAATCCATGAATCAGTCACCTCGGATGGTACCAGGCATGAGACTCCCAAAGGAGGCGATGTCATGAGTACCCATCCAACCCGCAAGGTGCCCTTTTCAAAAGAGGCATCAGAATAAATTACCAGGGGGGATTTGGTGGCTGAGCACACCTCAATATCCCGGGGCCTGGCTTCGTGAAGCATGATGCTGAGGAGGCGTAAAGTAGTAACCTCAGCGTCTGCTAGTTCAGGAGTGGCAGCGTGCTGTTTGGCGGCCAACACTGGCCCTGCGAAGCGGCCAGCTTGCCCTGCGCACATGCTGAATAGCCAGTTGAGGTCGCCACGAAGCTTCCCCGCATCATCGGGTCGGAGGTGTCGGGTAGCGATAGCCTCGTGGAGCTTGGCTTGGACCTTCCTCGTAGTGGAGGTCTTTGGTTGGAATCTGATGACTCCTAACCAGCCAAAGTCTCCTACGTGGACTGAAGTCCCGAGGTAATGTCTATTAGGTGCTGGCACAAAACTTTTGGAGCTCTGGGGCGGTGCTCCCAACAGCCTGAAAACCAACTGGAGGCCCCGTTGGGAGACATCGTTGTCACGAATGCACTCCACCGATAGCTCGTCGTCAAAGTATGCAGCTGAGCACCCTAAGAGACATCTACGGGTGATGGCAATACCCAGTTGTGGGAAGCGATTGAAATTCACCACCGCGCTTTCGAGACCGTAAGCTAGACCCCACATACATGTAAATCTCCAGCCCAATGAGGGAACGAAAATCGCAACATTAGAGAAGGGAAGATGGGAGTCAGCGACGGGCAGGCCCCGGTAAGCGTCGGGAAGATCATCCGTGCCCAGACGGATATCAAGCCACTCGGGAGGTGAGCCTACCGGAAAGGGCATTTCGGAATGCAACATACGGGCTACTGAAGCACAGAAGTCAACATTGACAGTTGAGATCGTTTCGTGCATTGTTGTATGAGCATTATGACCACTTTTCCGAGCATTGTCAATGGCTCGTTTCTTCCCATCCGGTTGGATGATGAGGAAACGTTCCACGAACCTCCACCCCCCAACACCGAAAAGATCATCCATTTCCCGTGCAGTGCGCAAAGGAGAGCAAAACTCTTTTTCAATCTCATCGTTAGTCAAGTCCAGGATGTCTTGGACATGCTCCGGAGGGCGGGTGCGAAGGAGGCGATCTAGGTCAGCCTCGGCTGCCGTCCCCAACCACTGGTCCAGGGATAGTTTTCCTTCCTGGACAATGGGTCGAAAAACCCCCGAGTGCTCCATGTCGCCCACAATGTCGAAGCCCAAAACCAGGGATCTTGCGAGCATCTTCTCCGGCCAACGTAACAAAGCGACCATGGTGGCCACAAAGGCTGGTCGTTTTCCCATCGCCACTTTCCGAGCACTCTGGCATCGGAAGGGGTTCAATGCGTCCTCCAGGGGAGTCACCGCCCGCGCCACCGTGGCCAGGACGTGGCGAAGCTTCTCTGCCCAGCGAGGGAGGGCTTGTCTCCAGGTTGCCACAGCCTGGATGACAAAGCTCATGTCCGGTTCAGGCCAGGGGCGGGGTGCAAACGGTGAGGGCAGTTTCAAGGCAGCTGCAATATGCTCTTGCTTGCCCATACCCGGCGGGAGGAGGTGATCCAGTCCTTTGGCTGCATTGCTGGCATATCTTTGGCCCGTGAGACCAGCATAGATGGCTGTGCGTTCTCGGCCCCAAACCGGTGTAGGGCCCAAGGTGGACCATGACTCTTGCCTGAGGCGGCGCCACATCGGGTAAGCTTGTAGCGTAGCGAGCTCACATGCCGCCAACCTCCGGGACACCTCCGGCCAGACTGCCTCCTGACATGGGAGGAATGGAAAGGTGGCTTGTAATTCTGCACACACTTCACCTGCAGAGAGGATACCCGGCATAGTCGCCAACCTACCCGGGCTCCATACTGTATGGCATAGGCGTTCAGCAAGGCCTAACTCCTCCACATCAAAGGGCTGCTTTGTCAGCTTGGCCTCCATGATGGATGGAAGGCAGCACAGAAGCGCCATGACACTTGGAATATGGAAGCCGTTGCCTAGCAAAGAGTTTCGTAGCTTTGTTCGCTGGTCTTGTGAGCCCTGGACTGCATGGGTGGCGGCCACAGGCACACCCATCAATTGGGACCTCTCGTCTGGGGAGGGCTGTCTCCAGTTGTCACCTGACCACAACAGCGAATTCTCCTCATAAGCTGCCGGTGGGAAACGACGATTGTCCTGATGGAACCGTGCTGCCGCTGCCGGTGTCACTTGTGCCAGCCGATCCGTAGGGTGGAAGAACTCGCGAGTGAAAGGGTGCATAGCACCAGAGCCTTGCGCTTGCATCACTTGCTTGGGGTCCAGCATCGGCCGGAAGTGATCATCCCACCATACCTGAGCAGGGATAGGCTTCTTTCCGCAGTAGTGTAGGGTCGGATGTCGGCTCCCTGAGCCTTGCTGCCAGACCCAATCTGAAGGCGGCGTGCCCTTCGATGACAAACCTGCGCTGCGGGATGCCAACCAGTACAAACGGCGGCGGTGGACCCAGCCACACCCAGCCGCGTCGCTCAGCACCGGTTGAGCGCCCAACCATGTAGAGTACTGTTCACATACGGACTGGGGCATACTGGCGACGTTCTCCAGGAATGTGATGACTTCACAGGTGCGAGCTTCCGGAAGGGCCAAAATCTCCTCCCGAAGGCGTCGGAGTTGGCTCGGTTGTTGAGATCTCGGGTCATTAAGACCCTGCCTGCCTCGGTTCAAGCTAGAGTTGCCTTGGCACGGGGAACCACCACCCAGGATGATGCCCCGTACTTGGCGCCGTTGCAAGAACTGGCGGAGGTCCGCTCCCTTGAGTTCCTCAACTGAGTCAATATGCACCAAATTAGGCATTGCAGCCTGTGCAGCGGCACTAGCCACCGGGTCACTCTCAGCGCTGATTGCGTAGATGTGAACACCGAGAGCAAGCAATGCAATGCACAGTCCACCAATGCCCGCCCAGAGGTCCAATACCAGCCAAGTGCCTCGAATAGATATACCCCAAGGGAACTGTGGCAGGTCTCCTCTGCCACGCCATGTCACCGGTTTTGCCCCGACCAAGCGGGTAGCTAAAGCCGAAGGGGTGAGCTCCATAGGCTCGCGCAAGGTGATCTGCCGCACGGCCACCTGAGGTGGCGCCGTGGTATCCCTCTGCTGCACTGGATGCTCAACCCCCCGCAGCTCACAGGCTGCCAGGGGGAGATGTCCCTATTCGCTCGGATGCTCGAGCCTGGTGTGGGGTCCCTGGCACGGCTTACCTGTCGGCAGCTTGACATCACACTTGTGAACCTGCGGGCACTTCTTGTTTGCACAGCCGCGTCCATCATTCCAAGGCTTGCACAACTTCAGGCCCCCTTTCAACATAGAGATGGTCTGGTACGAATCCTGCTTGATCTGGCGCCGTTTGGGCGCAGGAGGCACAGCCTCACTGGCACCCGGGGCTGCTCGTTTGGGTGCGCCTGCAGGCTCATTGGGGACGGCCTGAATGGCACTGGCGCGCCATTCAAGGTGAGTCTCACGCAAGGCCTCTTGAAGTGCTTCCCAAGCATTGTAACCTTGCCGAATGTAACTGGCCATCTTGGTACGTGTCAGCAGGTCGTTGCGCTCCAACCACAACCTGGAGCCCTGGCCGAATTCCATGGCACTGGAGAGCGCGTGGTCAGCGTAGTTCAGGGCAGCGGTAAGGGAGATAAATACCGTCTCCTTACCGTCATGTCCCCGCTGCTGGTGCAACCCTGCCCACGCCCATGCATAGGCCAAAGTACGGAGCGACCAGTAGTAGTCGACTACAGTGCGAATAGAGCGGGCCTCCTCCGTGTGGAATTCAAGCTGGATGCCTTCTCCTAGTTTCACCGCATCTTGTTGCCGTGGTGTAGCCTGGTGAAGGACTGACTTGATGCGAGAGGCTGGTACCACCGACATAGTCCTCTTTCTGAATTCTCTGTAAACCCGGGCTCTCAGAGCGTCACTGGGTTCCAGCGTAGCCTCCACGATGAGAGCATACTTGGATCTGAAGTCGCGGTTGAGCTGCTCCATGGTGGATTCCGGGAGTGGGTCATCCACCCCCTCAGATGACTTAGCGGCCTGGGCCGCTTGCTTAATGGCCTCGGCCCCTGCTGAATAGGCCGCACGCAGGCGAGCCTGTGTCAGCCGGTTGTCCTTGAAGGGTGTAGGCGCCAACAGTGAATGGATGGCCGCCGTGACGTCCTTTTCGTCCACAGAGAAAATGAAGTCCTCCAAGGTCTCCCATTTATGTGCACGGATCACGGCGTCGGCCCACTCTGGGAGGACGTTGGAGCCACTGAGACAAGCAGCTAAGCCACGGTCATCTTGGAGAGTATCAATCTGGTGTCCACGGCTCATGGCAGGGCTCCGAGGGTCTAGCAGGTGCTGGGAAACCCAGAGCACACTGGGCCACTCAGGGGCGCTGCACTCTGAGATCGAGCGAGTGAAAAACTGGGCTGTTGCAGAAGTTGGGCCATGGTTGCGGTGTCGAAGACACATCACAAACACACGTAACCCGAGGACCCTTTCTCTCACCCTCGCCCTCCTACGAGGGGGTGGTGGATTAAGGGGGGTTGCCCAAACGCGAAAAGGAAAAACCCTCGATCGACGTCGGCCGGCGGGTCCCCGTGGTCCCGGAGCACAGGCGATGAGCTACCCATCAACTCGTCACTGACCCCAAAACCCGACCCTACCCCGCACACACGTCGACGAGGTTGTGTGATCGAACGATGGGCTCCAGCCGGGCGGACCGAGGCAGCTTTTTCATACCACACGCGGGGATGTGCTAGTTCAGCCACCCGCAATGCCGCGCCAGTGCCCGGTACAATCCCCTGGGCATGCGAGCCAAGCATCGTTGGCAAAATCGCTGGCGCGATACTAAGGAGAAGCCCTCTCCTGTCGAACGCGGATCTTGGGAGAAAGGGGCGTCGCGGCACCACGGCAGCAGACGTCCATCCGATTCCCCTCGGATGATGTGAACCTTGGCCCCTTGCACCATCCAATGCGTGGACACGGCCACGTCATCGTCAGAGAGGGCGCCCTCCAAATCGCTGGCTTCATTGGACACATCGGAGGCTGATTCTGGGGAGTTCGAGGAGGTGTCCGTGACGGATTCATTGTCAGCTGCTTCCGGTTCCGGTTCTGGCCCATTGTCCACCGGCAACGTGGGGTCATGGACATCCGCTGAGCCCGTGGCAGTGGCATCATCTGTAGGCATGTCCTGCTCGATCTCGACCGGTGGTGGTGCCGGGAGCTCGGTCCCAAGGTCACCAAGGCGCTCATTCTGGGCAGCGAATTCTGCCCAGGTCCAACTGTCCCGGGGGTGCAGTCCCTCATCCGTCAGCGCCAATTCCGCCTTCTTGGCATGGTAAAGGCTCATGAAGCGCTTCAGCAGTGCCTTCTTCACCTGGGCCGACTTCTGGTTGGGGATGGGTCCCCCACCAGTGGGGATCTCAACCCAATTGCCAATGGCCTGTTGGTCCGCCGGGGTCAACCGGACCACATTCCCAAGAGTGGGGAGGAACCGTCTCAAACGGTTGAATCCCGCAGTCTGGGCTTGGTCAGGAGCCGTGCCCAGGTCAAGGAGGGTGCCCCGCAGAAGCTCCAAAAAGCGGCCTCTGGACAGCTTGCGATCCAAAGCCTAAGGGGTGTGTTCCGTGACCTGCCACAGGTGCATCGGGTCCAGCTGCAATGCCGGCCACAAGAACTTGCACCCTGGCAGAAGCTCCATGGTGACAAAGTCCTGGATGACCTTGACCAAGCTGAACCCTGGCCATGGGATGTCAGGCATAGCCCATTGGAAGGCAGGCCGGGCCCCCTGGCGCCGCGCCTTGCCCTGCGAGCAGGTGAAGAACAGGGCATTGGCCGCCAGGTGGTCAAACTTAGACCGTTGAATATGCTCGAATCTGATGCAGGATACAGCCGCCCACAACATAAATGCCAGCACCAAAGTGTTGGTGCCGGAACTTTGGCGAAGCTTCAGGATCATGTTGATGAACTCCCACGGTTGCAGTTCGAGCTTCTGTTGCGAGGTATGTCCCACAGGAAGCAGCTTGTAACCGCGCACCATCCAGTGGTCCAGCGGGAATTGAACCCCGAACTGTGACCGGAACCAGTTGAGGGCGTGGAACATAGCGGATGCAGCCGTGGGGCCCCCGCGTGCCACCTCCTTGAGGAAGGTGCTCAACTGCAGAGGGGTAGGTTGCCGTACATCGAACCCCAACCTGAGGGCAAACTCCCGCCACCTTCGCAAGGTGCTCGCCAGAGCTCCCAAGCGATGGACTGAAAGCCTGTCGGCGGCCGGCATAACAGACTCCTTGAGGAGTTGCATCCTGGTGGCGTCTTGCAGTTGGGGTCGGGAAACCCCCAATTCCTCCAGGTCGAGGAAGTCCTGGATCAAGAGCTCGAACAAGGTCTGGGTTTTGGCCATCTTGGCTGCTTGTTCTTTCACATAGGGGTCTCGGGCTGCAAGGCTCATGAGGAGCGGAGGTTCCCTGACCTCTCCTGTCTCCAAAAGGCGGCGCACCGGCCGAGCGGCCTGCTGTGAAGGTCCCTCTGGCCTGGCTGGGGCCGAGGTGGAGACTGCCGACTGGCGGTGGATGCAGATCTCCCTCAAGTGCTTGCGCTGTGAGGCTTGAGCCCTCTGAGACGCCAAAGTCCAGAAGGAGACGATGGTGAAGCCTTCCTCCGCGGACACCGAGCCATGGCGCCCTTCCAACTCCTCGAGGAGCGCACCTCCTGTGGGCCACAGGCTATGAACATCCTCACAGGTCTGGACTCCCAGGTCCACGAGGTGATTGAGGAGGTTGATCGGCCGGTCGACCAGCAGCTCCTGTAGCATACCCTCCATGGGTTGATCCGGCTTCAGCGCTCCTGAGCTGCTCGATGATGTAGGCGCGCACGTCGTCTGCGGACATGTTGAGGGCGGTTCCCAAGGCGTCGAGGCTGATGACCTGGTCGACCTCATGGAAGTGCGGGGCCGACTCTTGGGTTCCAAACCCTTCGATCTGGACCGCCGCCTCCTGCTCTCCGCCATGGTCCTCCACGTAGCGCTGGTGGCCTTGGTCCCACGAGATGCCCTGGGTGGTGCACTTGTCACACACCCGCTTCTCGCTGTCACACTGGTGACAGATGGCTCCAAAAGGTGCGCCGCCGCGACCACAACGGCTGTAGCAGCCCTCGCACCAGGACGTGGTCCACTGGGCACACGTCCGGCACCAGTCGGCCTGGATGTCCGGCGCCCGGTAGACCTGGTGCCACTGGGACTCAATGAAAGCGCCCCGGGCCGCAAGGGAGGCCAGCCGCTCCTCACGGGGTAGCGTACTGGCCTCCCTGCCCCTGTTGCCCCGCCTCCACCGCCGTGCCACCACCCTCCACGTCGACAGCTCGGTGGATAGGATGGCAGGCATGGCAGAAAAAGGAGGGGAGCCCCCAATCTTGAGCCAAAATGGCATCCAAGATTGAGGATCCCCGCTATATGTTTCACATCTCAATATGTCCCTACCCAACCAACCATTCATATTGATTGATAATTAACACTGGCCAATTGCAAAAGCACATGATATATATATATATATATTTAATCAATGCGCATTGGTCTCAATGTCTGGCTTGCTTGCGCACTTGTGATTATCAGGCTGCATCCCTCAAAGCAGTTCCAAAAACCGCTGAACCACATTGGCCAAAAGTCAGGAATTGGTGACCAGCCACCCGCTTTTCGGAGGTGCCAGCCGCTGCACAGGTGCCAGACGTCGTGGCTCGACTTCAAACAGCAGCGCGTTCGAAGAATGAATAGACATGAACTCCCACCAAAAGAGAAAGACTTTGAGATACTTTGAGTGTCTCTCAACGGATTTGTACCTTTCAACTGCGTCTCAACGGGAATTCATTGGATCCAGCGTCGACCTCTCAGTACAAGCTGGTACGAGTACTTGCATCAACTGCAATCACAAAAAACAGTGACAAAGAAATACTTTAACCATACCTGGTGAATGGAGGATGGTGCTTCCATTCGTTTGGCCTCCCCATGTTCAACAAAACTGACAAACCCATTAATTGGACTTGCCTTCGAATTAGAACGCCCCTTCCCCCCCCCTCAGTAAATTGGTGTGTATCAAATCAACCACAGTGAGACCTCCAACAGCCATCCTTCAAAAACAACCCATTGATTGGGGGTCTCCAGGAGGCGGGTTCCAAGCCGTAGCCCTGCCTTTCCCACGTTGCTTCACAGCGGTCATGACATAGGCCGTGGGATTCTTCACCTGGCAATCAGGATTCTTCACCTGTGAAAGAAACCACTGGTGAATGGGAGGTTTTCTTTTTTGGGTCTATCGGTTTATGAGAGTCTATCATCCATTTGGTTAAGTTGCAGGCCTTTCTCGAAAATCGTGATGATGACATTGCAGTTTTTTTTGCCCCGAAGGCTTGTTTTTTTTTTGGCTTGGTGTTTGGCCAAGCTTCTAGAGGACATCAAGACTCAAGCAGTGTCTCCACACCCAAAAGAAGTAGATAGATCGAGTAGATAGATTCGAACGGAGAAGGTGGGTTTCACCCAAACTTGCCACTTTAACTCTTGCTTAGGTCTTCGAGGGTTTGAGCGTAGTGTCTTCACCCCAAAGCAGTATTAACCAAGATCCGGTTCATGTACCACAAGAATACGAGAATGCACGAAAACAATCGTTGAGGGGAAACCAATTGTCGTGCTTGACCTTCTTCTCTGGCTCTCTCTCTTTCCCTATATATACCGTGTATATGTCAAGTTCAAAAGCAGCCCACCAAGTAACCAAACAAGCAAATAGTCTAGCATTGAAGGATATGTTTCCTTTTAGAGCCTCAAAGGCTAGGTCGGTCTGAACTCGGACGGCATCAGAGCAGTGCTTCGATCTCAAACGGTCACATCTTGGACATGAATCTTTCTTAAACTTGCCTCGTTGAACACCTACATGGACCCTGAACACGGGTTTGTAGAGGAAAACAGTCTTTCAGCATCTTTCAGGAGTGTATTCCCACATCAAACAGCACATGACAGCACTGCCCGACACAAACAACTGCACCCTAAACACACCGCGGACGTGGGGTCTCCCAACCTGTGGCACCCCTGTGGCGGCGACACAAAGCCGCCCCCCAAAACTGACACGTCATGGCTTCGCTTCGGAGAGAACCGTTCTCCCGTTCGCGTTTCTCGATCGATTCTGAAGTCTTTGGGCGATGGCGTGGGCGGGCAATGATGGCCGCTGCGACCCGGTGAAACGGTCTTTAAACACAGGGCCGCTGGGCGGATGCTGGAAACCCAGTTCAGGGATTCCACCTGGTACATCATCTTTTCGCCCTTTTTTTTGCCCCATCGGGTTTCATGGAACCGTCGACGGCGGATATTTCATGCCCCAATAGAGCGAAGGTCAACACACTTTGATGATGTTTATCATATAATAAGTATATAAGTGATATCTATTAAAAACTTGCTGTTCACGTTCACTCAATTGTATATGAATGTGAAACATGAACTGTTTTTACAGATCTATCTAGTGGAGAATGATTAAAGTGACACTCTGAAGTCACTGCGCTGTGCAGCATGACCTTCAATCGCGGAGGTCTCCACAACCTCCTGAGTCTCCTCAGGCTTCTCTTCATTCCATTTCTGTGTGCCGACCAAGCAAGGATGCCACACCACCACACCAAGCAATGAAAGGATCCTTGGATTGGACATTTCAGCGAACCAATCCACACGCAAAACAATAAAGAATCGTCTAGAGTCTACAGTGGTCCTAGTGAAACTATCCTAATCGCTAATCGGATGGCCTCCAACCAACCTAAGAGCGAAGGCCTCCAACCTAAGAGCGCCTCCCATCCAGTTCTTCATCGGATGAGTTCACCAAAACCTCAAAGCCAACCCGGCAGCTGTTGATCCTTGATCTCCGCAAAACGTCGCAGGAACAGGATTCTAGGCAGCTCACGGTACCCAGAGACCCTTCTTTGTAGGTAGGTTCTACCCGTTCGACCCAAGCCCTTGAACTTTTTCGGGTTTCCCATATTTCCCGATTGATTCACTGATTGCATGGCGGGCAAATCTCAGCAACCGAAAACCTCAGAAGCCGTGGGGGCCATTAAGATGGAAATGGTTGGAAGAAACAGCCCTCAGCAGCGAGAATCCAACAGTTATACCTCGCTTTGCCAGCGATCTTCACCCAAACAACTTGTCATCGCACGCATCAACCATCAACCACAACCTACCAAAATCTCTCATCCAGGCATCACGGTGGAGGTCGTGACATTGGCCCAAGAAGGCATCAAGTGCTGATCTTCCAAGAACGATGGAAATCCTGGCACCACCGAAGGACGAAGGCCGCTAACTCGCGCCCGTCCAGGCGCGCCGGAACATGATCAGAATGTCCCCCAACATGGAGACCAGCGGGGAACTCTTGTTTTTATCAACACCGAACATGCAGCACTGCGCAAAAAGGAACACCTTGGAGTTCGCTTTCGGTTTGCTCCATATCTAACCAAGCATGGTTTGGTGATGAAAACCCTGTGTTGCACAGCAAAATCGACAGAGGCTAAGCAGATTGCCCTTTCCAATTGATGGCTGGGAGGTGGATGGCCGGGAAGGGGCCTTCCATGGTGATTGCCACAAAGGGGCTGACTGGATTGGGGATTGAACCATTTGAGTTCCCCAGCTAATCTGAGTCAAGTTCCCTTCCCCAAACGTGTACATCTCTGTTCTATTCTGTTCTTATGTCTTCTAACATTTGCTTGCTCCAAGAAAAAGCTGGGGAGCACCTAGAGGTACCGCACAGAGTGTAAAAGGTTCCCTATGCCGAACTCTTTTGAAACACCTCTTTAGTGAACCAGCATCCCTCTAAGGCTCGTTGAATGATTCCGAAATTCCCGTGTCCTTTTTGACCACCATGCAATAAAGGTGACCCATCTGGAAGACATCAACGGCAAATAACGCGACAATCGTATCCATGGATAAATAATGTTGAATTCAGAATAGTACTCCCCAGCAAAAAACGTTTCAAAACAAACTAACCCTCACCTTCCAGGTATCGAATTCTGTTGGGAACATGTCTTCCAGCGCTTATATTGAGAAAAGACAGTTGAATGGGTTTTGGGAGATCCAGTTCTGTAGCTTGTCTGAGCTTTCCAAAGATTCTGATAAATCTTTCCAATGATGACACATTCAAAAGTACCACACAAAAGCATACCAAAGATGCAACACAAAGCAACACAACACATAAGAAATCATAAGAAAATACCTGCGATGAAACGTGTGCCAAAATATCAAACGTCGATAAATAAGTATAAATAAGTTACGAGCCACCTCGACTCCGTGCCAGTATGCTTTCCAAGGAAGGAACTGACAGATTGAAGCCGTTTGATCAAAGAAAGAAAGAACCGTAGATAGAGGTGGATAGCTAGAAAGGAGACAAATGGCTTTGTTCGCACGCGTACTGATTGAGAGAACATCAGGGTATATACATGGACATATGAATTATGCAGATGAGATACTGCAATTGATTGATCTAAAAATGTTTCACAGATTGCTAAACGATTAATGGATTGAGCATGATTGAGCTGTATATTGCTCCTCCCATCGCGCGCCATGCGTGATGGCCACACCTGTAATTAAGCTTGTTCAATTGTTCCTACTTCATCTGTGATGTCTTGGTTCTTTCTGCCAGTGTCAAACAACTCGGCCTCATTGATGTGACAATATTAACTATATTCAATATCACAGGATAAACAATTCTACATTATTGACGTCTAACCAACGCGATGACACAAATGTAACATATGTGACATAAACATGCATGCACATATGTACATTCACCCAAGCAGCAAACCTCATTACTGTATATAGACATATATAGACAACTTCCAGTTAGCATCCGCTTGCCTCGTCTACCGATGCTTATATGCTTATCCTTTAAGCTTAATCGATCAGGCGGGTGCCCTGAGTGGACCAACATCCTTTAGCGCTTCAAGCTTTCAACCCTGAACACAACTTCTGAACCATGGGGCATCCTACCCTTTCTAAAAGGGTCAATCCAGGGGGGGTCCATACACGTCACAAAGTGTATGGCGACCTCTTTGATATAGCCCACTACAACCAAGAGTTGTCCTTAGTAGCTATCTTTGAATTGCACAGCGCGTCTAGGTCGACCACCACAACCACATGGTGGGCATGTGCAATTCGCTCCTACAGTGACCAGGAAGACGGGCAGAATCAAGATCACCACCAAGAAAGTTGCAGCATGACTACCGCACCTGCCGCCGAGCGTGGTCAGAAGGGTGACCCGGGTTGCATTCGGAAGAAACGGACCGACCGATCAGAACATACCTCTTCTGGCTTCGCTTTGCCTTGGTTGTCCTCCAATAGCTTCTTGTTACTAGTAACGAGGCCCCGTTCGCCCCGTTCGTAGTGTCCGATCGCTCCGTTCGTAGCGACGCGGGGGGGAGCCCCTAGTATAGCTTCTTAGTAGCGACGTCCAAAAGGTTTTGCTTGCTGTGTTTTGGTCAAAGATGAGGTCGCCCACCCCTGGCAACTCGGGCCCAGTTTCGCTGGCTGATACTGTCCGTTTTCGTTGGCTACAGGGCTCGCAGCTCGCAGCTCGAATCATTGAACGCTTCAGAAGTTTTGCAGACCGTCCATCCAAATCAGCAAAAGATTGGCCCCAACCTGGAGTACACCTTGATCATCTTCTTTGCCAGGAAGAAGGCCCACGCAGTGATCAATGGCACGGAACCCAGCCAGTATCCTGCGACTCGCATCGACCCGCCAAACAAACAAGAGTTCTGTAACCGTCTGTAACATTCTGTAATTACCCCCGCCCTGCCAACCCCTGCCAACCAGCTGGTGTCCCGGCTTTGGGGAAGGCAACGCCCGTCTAGCGGCGGAGTCGACGAAGAAACCCCCGGACGCGTAGTCAGCATCCGTGGAACGCGAAGCCCGGAAGAATATTTTTTCGCAAAAACGGGTGCATCCCAAGGGAGATGTCATTGAAAGACGCGTGACCGCGTGACCTGAGCCGTGTTTTGGTGTATTGGAGATTTCAGAGATTCCACGAGAAAAGCTCGTCCCAACTTCGAAGGTTCATGAAGGTTCTCCATTTCTCATCCCACAGCTGGGGGTCTGAACCTGAAACATGCAAACCGATCAAAATGGGAGCGCATGGGAGCACTCCAAAAAAAAGACATGATTTTCACCAATTCTTGATCGCCAAAGACTTGGTGAAAACATGTGAATAATTTAATGGAATTATTGAAACAAGGTGAATCATTGTCTCACAATCATGGTTAAAAGGGACTTGGCAAATCTTTGAACCATTGAACCAGTGGAAATCCATTTTCCACTCCATTTCCCCCTAAAGACCCCCGCCCCGACTGCAATGCAAAGAGTCCACCGCTCGCCACGATCCAATGCAATGCCGAATCAGGGTTCCCGTTCTTGAGGTATGAGACTGACATGTCCTGGCACACTCCGCTGGAGAGTGCACTGAGAAAAGGTTTGGACTGAAGGTCAAGTCCGAAGTTGAGGACTAGATATCATCGCCATGTCTGGTGGATGAACCATGTCGTCCACGGAACTTGGACCTGTTCAGCTGCCACAAGCTCGACAAACGCTGTTCTTTGTTTCATTCGCTAAACACCACGAGTCACTCAGTGACTCGACCGGCGATGGACCCCGAGGGTAAGCAGAAGCTTCTCATCTGGTGTCCACCAGCAAGCGTGTTTAGGACTTGGGTGGATGTCTGATGATTTTGACGGTTTTAACGCTTTACTGCTTAGAAACACAGGGGGATGTTGAATGAAAACTGCCTAGAATTCTGCTGTCCCCCAAAAGAATCAAATAGACAGAGCACACTGTTTCCATGGTTCCAATAGTTATATATTATCTTATATTAGGACTTACATGTACTTACTATTATAGTTTATAAGTAATTATATATGTCAGTCTAAATAGCGAATCTTTCCTCTAACTCAATGTCTTTCTCTCGTGTCTACACCTCTCTCCGCACCGGTCATTCTCTCGAAACCGGGTTTGGCCGGGAGTACCGCCAGGTTCTTTTGGTCCGGTCCTGACACAACCAAAGCACTGGAAGGGTGCAAGAGAGCAGAAAATTCCAGGGCACCAAATGCTCTCCAAGCCTTGGGACGAGCTCAGCTTCGAGCTCCGAGTTTCGGCCGACTCTACGCGAGACACGGTCGCATCAGAAAAACAGGGTTGCGTTGCGGGAGCTCGTCTTGAAGATTCTAGAGATTCTCCAGGCGAACTTTCGGTCACTGAAACATTCTATAGAAACCCTGAGAATGCATCGATCTTCCATCACTCACGGACCTGGAACCGCGAAAACAGGTCTTTTTGCTTGCTCACCGTCACTCTCACCGCCCAATCCGGTGGCGCTTGTCCAACACTGGGAGTTGATATATCGCTGACAAGTTGGAACCGATCAAAGATCTGTGATCTGTCCCTCGAGTTGAACAGAATTGAATTCTGAAAAGGCCCGTCAAAACACGTCAAGGATAGGAATTTTGTTTTGAATGCCCCAGTCTATCCCAGTCTCAAGAACACAGGAATCTGCGTGGATCTTTGCTGGACACGGGAGCAGCTCAGGTGGGACGAAACGCAAGGCATGACCATGCAATACCATGCATTTAATCCCATGTCATGCTATCTCCACGTACCGCCGCAAGGACAACAAAAATGGTTAACGTTTTCACGGAACTGTCCGCTCTTTCATGGGGTGGACACCAGTGGACAGTTCCGTTCTCCTGTTCCCGTTCCACGGGACGAACACTTCCTGGGTCCACCGACATCCAAGTCACTGTTTGGGCACCGCGGTCGCCAATTCTTGTGCCACGGCCGATTCAAACTCCTCCAGGCCTCCGAACCTGGAGGACGGTGGAGTTTTCTCTGTCTGACGTTGAAACTGGGCTGATTGGTGGTGGATGGCAGCGGTGGTAGACTCTTAAGCACCAAAAAAACACCCTTTGATGATTGGTTGATTGCTAATGATGATTGGTGGGTGGGTTGATTGGTTTCATGATGATCTCTAAGGCCTTTAGCGTTCTGATCGAGCGAAACCACTCCACAAATCATCCCCAACATTCGTCTGGCCCTGAGAAACCATGAAATCCTCAGATTCCCACTGGCGCGCGTTGTGTCAAATGCGTGATAAAGACCATGGAAACGCCAACCGTTGATTTTTACACATCCCCACAACTGATTAATTGTGCTTCCTGGCTGGTAAAATCCGTGGTTGGGCAGCAACATTACTTCCCTTCGACTGGCCCCCACCATCACATTTCAATCTAAAAAACTTTTGCGGCACGTATTGAAACATTATTTTGGCATTTTTTCTGGCATAACTTCTGACATTATGTCTGACAGTGTTTCTGTTAATCTTCTGACATTCTTTCTAGCATATCGTCTGACACTTGTTCTGGCATATCTTTTGACACTCAGTCTGACATTCTATCTGGCATATCTTTTGCATATCTTCTGGCATTATTTCTGACATTCTTTCTGGCAGTTCTTCTGACATTCTTTCTAATACATATTCTGGCATAGCTTCTGACATTCTTTCTGGCATATTTTCTGACTCACGGTTGAGGTCCGGCGGGGAACACTGCCGTCCGGCAGTTGCGGTTGAGGAGGCGAGGAGAAGAAGAAGGAGAGGACGCGAGGTAGCTGACATAAACCTAACAGCCCTCGCCGGACAGGTGGGGAAAAATTGATCCAAGTTCAACTGAGCGAGTGGCTTTCCTTTAGCCTAATCTGTGTCTCGAACCCTGAAAACTCCGCAGTCTGCTAAGTCTTCACCAAGAGACCAAGGGATCAAACACTTGGAGACGATCTCCCGGTCGCAGTTGATGATTCGTCCATCTGGCATGGTGTGATTGTTGCTGCAGCACCAGCATTTGGTCTTTGCCAGCTTGAAGTGCATCCTTATTTCTGAGGCTGAAAGTCTGACAAAAAGGGCACAAGGTGAAAGAACAAGGAAGTCGGCTGACTTGCCGCATCTTGCCGGGATTGATGAAGCAGCCTGGCTGAGATCTTGCAGTTCCATGTTTCCTGGGAGGGCAAAAGCCTCAAACCGGTGTTCCCCCAACAGTCCACCAAAAGGCATGACACAAAGCCGTCGAAACCAAGCAATTTTGATGGTGTTCTGGCAATGCGCATGGCGAAAGCTGGCAGCCTGGGTGAGGAATTCTAAACAACAGTCACTTGGTTGGTGCTTCACACTCAACCATCTCAAACCATATTGGTGCTTGCTGCGCATATCCGCGCGTGGAGTGGTGGTGCAGCTTGGGCTTGTCTGCTTCTCCCTTCCTTCCTGCCTTTTCTTTCTCAGCTTCTGTTCCTTCCTTTGCTTGATGATTCCTTCCTTCCTTCCTTCCTTCCTCCCTCCTTCTCTCTTCCGCAAATAGCAGAATAAATGGGGTCAACGAACCATTTCCAAGAAACGCCCCTTAAGAGTAAGTAGCACCAAAATATCCCAGAGACAAGAAAACACACACATGATCTAAAAACATATTCTAGCACCACTCAGTTGAGATGCATCTGCTCCTTGAAGACTTCCACTGAATGATAGTAGCTGATGCCGGTCCAAATGGCTGCGTACATCACGATCAGCATCAATGCGGCCGTAGCTCCGGTCGCTGACAGGCCTTTGGCGCAGTGAGCCCCAATGGGGCAAGGTGGCGCTGAAATGCGCTGAAAACGGACCCGACCGTTGTGCCACCGGAAAGCACTATTTTGTAAACCCGTGGCTTGGATAGAACCTGGACTGACACCCAAAGAGAAAGGCAATTTTCTGTTCTACCATTTCTAGAATCTGTTTGGAAACCAATCTGGAAAGAAGGTTAAACATTGACCACAAGAAACAACTCTGACGAGATCTGACGAGCAACATGTCACAAGCGTCGGTTTTCACTCACACAAACAAAAACCATTTTGAGAACTACGTATCGCCAAGGGTCACGTCTACAAAAACCATCCACCCCTCGCTGGCGCTGGTTGAGCATGTTGAAAACACCCCAACCGATCTGGGCCAATGCAACCACTGGAAAATGCACCCCGATTTCAACAGCCCACTTCAAGGGGTGGCTCATTGAGAAGGCTTCCTTCCAAGCGTCCTCGTATGTCTGCAGCCGTCAAAATAGAGACCAAGAACAGCAAAACGGCGGTGCCTCATGCGCAGTTCCACATGGAGCCCAAAACATGCCGTTTGAAACAGTGGGCTTCGAATGAAGGGCAGCACTCCTGGAACAAATGATTGTCTTGTGGGTGTGACTCTTTGATCCTCCCATCCAAGAAGCAATCTCAACCTGATTGTTGACATTTGGGGGGCACTCCAAGCCCGAAGTTGAACTTGTTTTTATTTACATGTCAAGTCCACTTTGCCTTCTGAAAGTGCGGGGATCAGAAAGAGATCTTGCTTCAAAAACATCTGGATCAAGCCTGAGAGGGGGGAAACAAGCCAGGACAAACAGGCATCCGCGTGCGGCAGTGGTCGCATCGAGATGGCTGAAGGCTGGGTCAGCTGTATTCTAGAAGCATATATGTAATTATATATGTAATATGAATATATGGTTATTCTTGTTTATATACATATATATGTACATAGTTCTTTTAGCCATGTGCAGTAATCTGCATCTCTTCTTGGTGGGGCAACCTGCACTGCTGTGGTGGAAATGGTTGCCCAAGCCCCTGGTCTTCCTTTTGAGTTTCCTACTTGGACTGCTGTCCCCGCTAGTGCCGGCATTTGGCTTTTGTTGTTGGTTCATTGGAGGAACCCGCAAGTGACGGAGATGCGTTGGTTAGGAAAGGTTAGGAGGCTTCCTTGGAGGTACCCCGCACTAGACACATGGAACCGTTTTTTTTCGGCAATAGATGCAATACCAGTAGTAGCAACGACAACAGAGGCTAGTCAATCAAAATCAAAAAGCGGCAAGGTCAGCCTCCCCAAGCAACACCTTTCACGGGGTGAAACGTAGATTTCTCTGCAGTATTTGGGCCGCTGTCCGTTGCCATCCACGAACAATCAATTGTGGTGGAAAGAGAAAACATCGTAGACAGGAAATGGGAGAGTAAAATAATCAGGATACCTTGAGGCCTCCTGAGAGAGCTAGCACGTTTGGTGTTTGATTTGTCGTGGTATATATGGTCTTCTTCGGAATGGAAATGACATCAGCAGTCAGGCACTGAATGAAACCAACTAGGTCAGAAATGATTAGGGCTGCCCCTTTATGTTGAGTATCATGTGCAAGCTTAGCAAGCTTTGGGGGTTTGTTCAATAGGAGCACAACTAGACCAATAAACACACCAGGAACCTTGTCAAAGGTACATTTTCAGCAGTTCACCACTTCACAAGTGAAGGTCCAGGTCCAGATCTATAAATGGCTACCATAAAACCAGGATTGCAAAATCCAAACCATCTTGATTTGGCCAATCAATTTAGCACCCATTCATCATGAATAGGTGAACTCCCCAAATGGAACAACTGTGTCATATGTATGGGCTTTCTTCTGTTGTTTGCATACGTGCTGCCTGTTGAAGAGGTGCCTCGACTGTGTGGGCATCATTTTCTGATCAGCCTGAAGAACATTGAAGAACGCCTCAATCATGCTACTCTCATGTTCTCTCCATCGCTTTCCGCCAGCCCGGGCGCTACCCATGAAGGCCAGCATGAAGGGTCCCAGCAACATGGGCCGCACCAAGACTGAGTCAAACACGGCTGCGGATGGGTGGGGCGACCGGTCGCCCTGGTGACTCTTCACAAAGGCGGCCACCTCGAAGATGCACCAAAACCTGCAATCGATGAGGATGACGGATGGTCGATGGAGTCCGTCCTCGACTCTGTCTTCAGAGGCCAATTAAGCGTCTGGACTTTCGGGTGTGGAATGGAAGTTTGGGAGAAACAACAACATGACGGGGAGACCCCAACGAAGTATATACCTAGCGGACTGTCCGCACTTGATGTCTAGGGTGTGCAATAGAGACCTTTAAGATAGAGACCTTGAAGATCCTATGAGCCTATAAGCGGTCAAGGATGGTGTAGGGTTGTCCACTCTTCAGCAGGTCGTATGATCCTCTCTGACTCAGACCCGGTGGGCGTCGTCGCGACAACACACATGTGCTCAATATCCAGACCAAAGGCGCCAAAGGACAGGTCTGGATTATTAGCAAATCTGCTTGGTCAGTTTTTTGAGCTGGTTTCGCCCTCACACCGCTTCGACTCGTGCCTTGAGAAACCAGGGTATTCTACCTGTCAGCCTCTCCAACTGATCTTCTAAGCCAATCTATCCCAAGGCCATCTGGCGCACCCCTTTCAATCCTTCGTTTCACCCGGGAGAACACCTCAAAAGCCTGGAGGGAACTGGACGCCGGCACTGGACAAACACCACATTCACCAACGACGCGGCCATTGCCGGCTCAGCCCGACGAAGCGGCCGTTCCACATAGGTCGGATCCCACAGCAACAGCAAACGCTGAGACCTCCAAGGAGTTTTGCGTCGACACGGAGATGTTTTGCGTGGCTTTGTTTATTAAGCGAACAGTAGTTTTTGGTTCATAATACTTTCTGAATAGATTGAATAGGTATGAATAGGTTATACAGTTATACAACGAGACCTTGTTGAGTAAGGAGAGAAGCATAGAGAAGCTATGACTAAGTAGGAACCATGTGGAACCTCCCCTTGGAATCGCACAGTTTCGCCGGGCCGCGACCTGTTCGTCAGGCACCCGACCTCTTCAAGATCCCGCCGATGCTGCGGATCGCCTGGACCTTCATGTCTCCGTTGGTCGAATCAATGCCTCAGTGTGGTCCGCGTCCCGTGGTTGTGCGGTTTTTTGCGCGCATTCTGAGGAGGAGTCCCGAAACAAAGCGAAGATCTCAACGATTCTCATCGATTCTCTTCCGGGGAATGTTGTGCCAGTTGTGGTTGTGCTTGCGAGGCGAATGCGCATCCGCGTGCGAACGCGAATGGCAACCAAACGACCCATCTCAATGATTGTTCGAAGAGACCATTCAATTAACACCGCCTCTTGAGCAGAGAAAACCAAAGAATATTGTAATTGTAGGAATGAGGGGGCACCGGTGTAGCTGGTGTGGCGGGTCTCGTCGTCTGTCTAGCAAATGAACGCCTGGCCCAGCCGTGGAAGATGTGGATCACCGGATCATGACCGAAGTATCATGGGACATCCATAAAGTATTTGTATTTGGTACCATGAACCTCCTTCCTCAACCCATGAAGTATACCATGAAGTATTGGTTTTGGTTATGGGACATCCCCGGTCTATCCCACTGACCGGGGAAAGAGGCGCTGCTGAGGCCGAAGGAAGGGGACTGTAGAAGTTAACTGAATCTACATAGTCCCCCCCCAAATGGTATAGTTAGCTATTCTCTCAATGGATACTAGTTATAGTACTCTAGTTATCTAGTCCCCAGATACTGGTTTGTTAAAACATATTTTAACAATCCTCAGATCCTCTTGTATGCCACGAGCATACACGTTTGCTCCGATGGCACCAGCACCACGGCTCGGGACGCAAGTCGCAACCCTCTGCGGAACGCAAGTCGCGGAACTCGCAGATCGAGCCGCAGCAACAATCCAGGAAGATCTCTTCTTTACGGCGCCAAAGGAAAACAGTGGCGAAGAATACGATGAGTCCAATGATTTGGCTCCACCTGGAAAAGGCTCGTGCTTTTGTGTGCTTTTCGAACGAAAAGCGGAAAGCTTATAGCTTTCAGTGTGGGTTCGTGGAGTGAATATGAGTGAATGGTGAACACACCTCCGCATGCATTCAAGACGCAAAGTAGTCTTTAGCTTTGTCACACACAAAAAAGCGTGATCCTCCAAAGTAAAGAAGAAACAATAAGCAAATGCCTCACTGAGTTATTGATCGAAAATCAGCCCTTTCTGTGGTTGACAAAAGTCTTGCCTTCTTTGTGTGAAATAGGGTGTACTCAAGGGTGTGATTAGGTCCATTTAGGTCTCTTGGACTACCTGCCCGACTGTCACTTGCCTAGAATGATCTAAAGGCAATTAAAAACATCTTAAGCCAAGCTGCAGGCAGACTGGCATTGGTCCTTGTGCAAGGACCAGGACTGGAAGGACATCCAAGTAGGATAACACCATCCCAGTGGTTGCAGCGATTGCACTCATAATGCTCGCCGCCTGACCGGGCAGTGGGAAAACGGGTTCGAATCTAACCCTGCATTAGGTAATCAAGCTGAGTTCACCATGGAGGTATTTGGAATCTGGACATTCCGACCATCTTTCGCGGTATGACGTCTCTATGACTGGACAATATATTCGTACGTCTCAGCTCAAAACGGTGTCCGTGGTAGGTGTCTTGAAACATGTCTCTGAACTGATCCACCCTTGGACCGGCCGAACTCGCCCGCCGAACTCTCCGGAAAGAAACGACCCCCGCACACCGCGGGCCCCGACTCGCTGGATCGGCCTTGCCATTCTTGAGCCAAAGGAGGCACAAAATCTTCTTCCATGCAAATGAGTGCCAGGAGTGTGACCAAAACTCTTGGATCTCCTCCACTTGCCTGCTTTTGAGATGCCTAAGTTTGCATGGAAGCCGGGTGTCTGCAGAAAGTGAAAAAGACGATGAACATTCTGGTACGGGGAAGGGGACGGTGAAGTATGAACACCACCACCCCGCAAAACAGCTGGAACATGCTAGAACTGTCCATCAAACTGTACTCCTGTTGAGATTGAACATTTAACCCTGAGAACAATCTTTCTGGGTGATGTTAAAACCATCTAGAAAGGGACACCTCCAGGCTACCCGCCCCGGAACCAAGTCCAGGCTGCAGATATGGGTCGGCGTGGCTGGCGCGCAAAGCATACCCTAACCTTGGATCTGCAGGACCAGCAAAAAGATCAAACAAGCAACTGCTTGTCAAATAGTTTTCCAACAAAAACATCTCTATATATAGGTTTCTGGACATGTTGTTATTCGAATTCTATGATTCTATGATCAAGAGTATAAGTTTATGATATCTTCATACCACCGATCTTTCTTTCAAATTGAACAAATACCTGTTCCGCGACGTCGCGACGTTGCCGGGAGGCCACGACAGGGCTTCATGACATGGCACTGCTCGCACCACACTGGGGCAGGACACCTCGATCCTCACCGGCGATCGCGGGTCTTGAGTCTGGGATCGGAGCAGTCTGGGATGAGAGTCATGCGGCAGAGTCAGAGAAAAAGCACGAAAAGCGAGATACGAAAGATGGTCGTATTCCTGAGAATCAAATCGAGTGCATTTCAATATACTCACTGTACTTCATGATACTGTAATTACATGGTAGCTACTATATTAATTAACTACAACAGTGAATTTATGAGTTCCTTTGTTCTGACAGACTCCCAAGCACCATCTGGAATAACATTTGGGTGGATCTGGACTCTCCGGGTTCCGGCGCCGAGCCGGCGCCGGTCAGTCACCGGTGTCTGAAGAGAAACCGAAGTTGGTCGGTCCGGGTCAATTCCTGGGTCGAAAACCACTGGTTCCAGGGCTTTGTCACCGGTCCAAGTCGATGTAAACTTTGGAAAACTCAGCCTCGATCTGGAGAAATTTGTCAAACTCAGCCTCTGGAGAGAACTTGGTAAAACTCACACGTTTCATCCCTTGGATAACTTGGATACACGAAAAAACAGGTGTTGACCAACGCCCACGCCCGCACCAACCAACGAAGAAAGATATTTTTTCGGTCCTGGACATGAAGTCGACCAATCCTGGAGAATTCGTGCACGGAAACGGGCGCACTGGTCCAACACCAGTCCACACTGAAACGAGGACAAAACCAATGCATGTGGAAAAACATGGAAAAACCAATTGCATCCCCTGGTCCCTGAAGAGCGGCACGTGCTTCCCCCGTCCGGTCTGGGTGTTTGTAATTAGGAACACAACACAAATGACCAAAGGCATGATGTCCAAGCGAGTTGTCTGAACAGAGCGTTCCCTGAGCTGAGTCTTGTAAGATCTTGTATGTGTTTAACAGCTGTTTGATGCTCTTCTGCAACCACTGATCTGTTGTGCTCTTGGCGACTTTCACGCTCTTTTCCGCTCGAAAAGGTGGGCACACCACGGGCACCGGGAAAACACCACAGAAGCACAACCACTTGGGTGGCTTCGATGGCGATTCTTTTTTTGGGGGGCTTGGGATGCTCTACCAAACTTGGTGTCACCTTTAGTTGCCTTCAGAGCTTTGGTTTGGTTGCCTTTTGGTTTTTGCCTTTGGACGGCCTCTAAGATACCACGTGGTGCCTCCAAACCACCGAGCTCGGTGTTTCCAACGGCCCCGACGTCGTTCCAACCACCGAGCCTTCAGTGGTCGGGCGCTCTCGTGGCTCCGTTGGATCGATGTCACCTGGTCACCAGTCGACGCACCGAGGGCCCGGTCTCCGGAGTCTGGAGGCTTTTGTCGACTTCAAAGTCGGTGGTGACCTGTTGGAAGGTCCTGGAACTCTACATTTTAACCAGCTTTATGATACAACAGTTCTGAAAAACATCCCGGATAGACTAAGACTGCTCTGCAAAGATGATCGCCGAATCGCCGAACTCTGGAAAAGCGCATGCCTCACTATCTTTCACTTCAGGTCACACTCTTTAACATGTGCTGGCAAAAACATTGTTGTACGTAGCACCGCCTTCTATTGAATCTCTTCAGGCCTCAAGTAGAAAGCTCAGTTCAGCCAGATTCCCCAGGTCCGGTTTCCCCAGTCTGGTCCTGCCTGATGATTCCGTGTTCACGCTGAATTCCAAGATCTCCGACAGGTCCGACGGAGCTGGGGCGCCGTTGGTGTGCCCCTCATCGTCCGACGCCATGGGCGTCCCGGACTGGACAAAGCTTGGACCCCAAGCCCTCGGGCACGCTTCGACCTTTGGTCGCTGGGACGGTGGACTAAATGAAAAGCCCAAGTTCTGAAGGAAGGGTTGTAAGTACATGAATCATATTTACTTACCTTACCCCTAGAATACCAGAAGATTATACAAATATAGATAGACATCAATATCCGCAAATACCCAAAGGTACGCATTTCCGAAGCCCCACTCCTTGCCTCTCACCCACCCACTCCTCGCGTCCGTTTGTCCGGACCCGGCTGGACAGGGGAGACTTTGAGCCGGAAACGGCAGCGCGGACGAGGTCGTCTGCAAACACCAAGTCGTCCTTGGCTCGGTAGGGCGACCCCTTAGGGCCATGCAAAGGGCTATATAATGTAACATAGGCTTGAGCCACATGGGCTGGGCCGAAGTAAAACATAAAGTGACGTCGATGTTTCACCTGGTAAATCATCTACCTTATCCACATCCACGTCGAAGTTAAACTTCTGCATTGAAGGCTAAGAATATTTTAAGACTATATTGTATTATATTATATCGTACTATACTAACCCGCCAGCCCTGGACCGGGGCATTGGCATAAAACAAAACCTTTTATGTCCAGGATGGTCCTACTATAGTCTCTTCCATTTTGGATCATTTTGGTTCACTGGTCCAAGATGTAGAGTTCTTCATAGTTTTTTTTTGCCTTGTACACATATATCAGCATGCAGCATCTGGACGCAGGGCGGAACTCTTTGGGCCGACGTAACTCATATTCTTCAAAATGACCCTGACCCAAAACATCGTGACGCAACACATCGCAAAGCCATGTTTCTGTTTGGTCCGGTGTCCTTAAGCGAGTTGTCCCCAACCTCTCCAGCTTTCTCTTCCACGTGGGAGAGGATCTCAAGTGCCTTTCGAGAAGAAATCGTCGCCAGGGTCTGAGGAGTCACGATCTGGTTGTGCATGACAGAGTGTGGTTGCGCAACCAATTGCGCGTTGGTTTGAATCGATGTCTTTCCATGTTCATCCTTTCAACATCTTTCAACAAGCTTTCGGGAATTGATCGAGACGAATTCACAGCTGCGAATCTACAGTGAATTCAATCTGGCCATATTATGCCATATTAGATGGCTGAAAACCCATGTAAGCCATGAACGTCTAGATGGCCATTACAGTATTGATTTCTCGAACTCTCATTTAAGCCATGGAATATCTTCGAGCCTAGCAAAGCGGTGACCAGGCTACCGACCAACCAGGTTTGCCTACTATCAACTTAAGGCAAAAGGATTCCATTCATTGAGCCTATCCTCTGGGATAGAGACATGTGCCACTGATTTTCAGAAGATCCAGACCTCCAAATTCGCTCATGGCCCATTAGCCTCCTGGGGCCCTGCGGTGAAGAAAAAGCACCACGCCTGGTCCACGCCCAAGTTCAAGAGTGGCTCAAGAAGCTGATCCGCGTCCAACTCCTTTGAGCAAGAAGATGCCGCACCGTCGTGTGCCGCCGAAGTGAGGGAAGGGTCGTCTTCCAACCAAGAAGTCCAAATGCTTGGAAATGGGAGCGTACTGGGAGTCGGCACCAAGATGTTCAACCTCGTGAGTCTCTTTGGTTGGCAGAACAAACACCAGAATGTTAACATCTGTTTAATCCATGAAATACCCTTCCAGTTCTTTCTCGAATTGGTAACTGGGTGGTTGACCCTGGCGGATGATCCAGGGAATTCAAAAACAATTGATATATGGAAAGCAGCTCGCCATAGCTCGTCTTGAAAGATGACCTCATTTGTCTCCTTCTGAGAATCGTCTCATTTGATGGGCTAGCGGCTAGCGGCAAGCAGGGCTTTTTGTGGGGTCAAGCATTGCTGAGCACCTTATAGCTGGGCAGTAGCGTATATAGACCCCCAAATAGATAGAAAAGTACTGTAGATCCCCACTAAAAATGTGTTGGAAACCGTTTCTATCTATTTAAGGATATTTAAGGGGATCACTATAGAAGGTGCTGTGTCTGGAGGAGCATGGGAGCATGCGGCCCAACCAGCTAAAGGGCTGGTAAAACCAATACGAATCAATACGATCATGGCGCGCGGGGTCCCGAGACGCTGTCACGATCTCCCATAACATTGGATTTACATGGTATATTACCATATATCATATGCCAGGACCATCCTGTCTGGGTCTCCTGGACTGCACTACCGAACGGTATCTCCAAACACACCCAGACAGGATGGTGCTGGTATTTACGACCGTTTAGAATTCCAAAGAGATCACTCTGCTGTTTGGCTTGCCTCTTTCAGACCGGGAGAGAGGCAAGATAGGCCAGTCGTCCGCTTTGGCGCTCCGGAGAAGGCACAGAACGCCGAGGTCACCCGACTCTCAGTCAGCTGACCAGGTCCTGGTTGAGGTTTCCAGCCGAGTTCAGGATCCTCAGCTGCTCTTCGACCTGGAGTTCCGAGTGACAACGAAGCCACAAGCACCTTCCGAGTGGCCCCCACAAAAAAATAGAGATGTGTCACACATTTTCACACCCTGAACACTCCATGGAAAACTGTTTCTATCAACTTGGGGATCAACTGGTATCACTTTGTGGCATTGGTCAAGATGCTCCTGAGGTCTTTTGGAGGACGACGGTTTTTTCTCAGTCAAACTCCTGACCAGAAGTGCAATATGGTTCGCAGAAAAAAGCCTGAGCCCCTGCATAGCACCCGAAAAAGTGCTCCTTCTCGTCCCTAAGAATTAACAAGCACCAGGCCTTGTGTGTGGTTAGTTGGGGGAAGGACATCATAGGAAATCCGAAGATCCTATCATTTTTTGAGAAACACTCTTGCGGAATGTGCATCAATTTCTTGCCTTGGAAAAAAAAAGAACACTCTAGAGAATTGGTCCCGAATTCCAGCTGGACAAATTCATCGATATTCATCGGATTTGTTCTATGGATTCTTGGACATAAGATAACATAATATATAAGATTTGTAACTATCACTATAAGATACATATATAGATTACTATAAGACATGAGTTCAGGCCCTCGAGGGCTCTTCGGTGGATCTGATACCCGACCCAGACTTCGGGGTCCAAGGTCCGAACATGGTCCGGTCTAGACTGTCCGGGAACGGCGGCGGGTTTCAGCAGCCGAACGGGTTCGGGTTGCTCACGGGTTCGGGTTGAGCTAGTTCATCGTTGTTACTTGGGTGTTACCGTGGTTCTTTAGGATGCTTTATGGCATTATGGGCCTCCACCTTCGGAAGGCAATGCAAGCTACACAAGCCATCGATTCCCAAAGGCAGATTCTTTCTTGGGTGGTTGGGAGTCCAACCCAAAACTCCAGATCAGTTCAGGTCCACCGAGCTTGTCCTAATCGCCCACCTTGGACAGGTCGCCCTCGTCCAAGTCCTTTTTGGCCGCGACAGGATCTCCGAAAAAGAAGGGACTCGAAGCGACGAGACGCTGCCGATTCCGATCGACGTTGCCACAAAAAAGGGACCCGAAGCACCCACACACTCAGTCACTGGGGGTCGTAGCGACGGATGTTCCGCGATGGCTACACTGAGTCCAACAACTACACGAAGGTACAGGGAAACAACACTGCCATGAGAAGTAGGACTTTCTGAGTCCCCCATGGGTCTTGGGTAGGACTTTGTCGTACTTTGTCATTTGCCTGTATTACGGACGATGTTCACCCTCCTAACCTTTGAGAGTACTTTGTTCACCATTTTTTCTTCGTCCGGCGCAGTGCGCAGCACATGGCTGTGGTGCTGTGGAAATAAAGCAATGACATGCCAGACGGACTCAGGGACACGAATCAAGACCAGACCATCTGTAGGTTCGTCCACTGGATTCGTCCACCAGATTCAGCACTCCGACAAATTGCACTCCCCGAGCTGACAGCTTAGCCATGCTTATCCCATCTTGTCCCTAACCACCCACTGAGCTGAAGAGAGTCTTTCCCTTTTCAAGCTCAAACATGGATACCGTATCCATGGATATCTCGTCGAACCAGTTCAGCCATTTTGGATCCGAGTGAACGGCGGATTCTTCGATGTGACATCTTCACCTAAAAACCTGAACAAATGAATTCTACACCTGGTCAATGGGAGAAAAGGACACCCTCATCAGGGATCCCGGTCCTTGATCGGATCCTCCTCTCGAGGCTCCTGCCACTGGGTTCCACAGCGTGAACATTCGGGCGGTTCGACTGGTGGATGGACATGCGGATGTGGACTGGGTTCCAACGCATCACCACTAGGATCATCCAATTCTATGCCCAATGGAAGCCTGCAGAGTCAAGTGGCGGGAATCACCTTACTCATGCCGCAGGTCCATCCGAACCATATGAGAATGTCATAGCGATGTCATGCAGGATGGCCAAAGTAAGCGCCCGAGGACCTTGATGAAGAGGTCAAATGCCCAATCCTACACACTCAAACATAGTAGTGCGTCATCTCCCTTCAACATGTCTGGGCCATGCTGGGGAATGATCCCCTCCACCCACCGGGTGTTTTTCGCGATCCGACCCGAAACGCTTGTTTTCAAGCGTACGTGGCCCGGTGAAGCCGAGCCGATGTGACACACAAAACAACCAAAGCAACCAACGCGGGTACACTCTGACTCACGTTCCATGGTGACCGTGGATGGCATGGTCCCCGAGAACCGGAAGACGACCTATCCTGGAACGAACAGGGAGTTTTCACTCCACTTCCATGTGATGTTTTCGTCGGAGTGTACTAACGTTGTCGGGCTTACGTTCTGACTGACCAACTAATGTAACATGAATGAATCCAGAAACTGGGCTTGGTGGTCCAAGACATGAACGTGAAGGAAGGAACATTCACCGCTAGTTTCGAGCTGCATGTTCACCTCTGCGTCTCAACATGCGCATCTGCTTCTGCATCACATGTTACGCCCTATAGATCGAAGTACATGAGTCGAGGCATATCAAGATGTCAACGACCAAAGATGTAAGACCTCGAGTTGTCAAGACTCCTGATATGGGTCTCTCTTGGGAGTCTGGGAGGAAAACTGAGACCCCCCAAATTCGTGGATGTTTCCTCTTCCAGGGTTTCTTCTGTTTCTTTGGAGGTCACCCTGTCAGCCTATTTCAATACACACACATACATACTGGGATCGGATGCAGGATCCCTTCCCTGTATCGCGCTCACCGTCCTCAGCCGCATCCGGATGAAAGTTGCCCTGGGCCAAGGTGCCAGTTCAGTCTGGGCAACACTTTCCTTCAACCCAGAAACACACTTGCCTTCTTTGTCTGATCCAGACGGCTGCCTTTCAGTTGACTTGCCTGGTCTGATCATGACCTGGGCATGACCTTTTTGCACACATCTTCTGATCTACGGGACCCCTTTTTTTTAGAGCTGTAACCACTTTTTCAATGGAACCGCTGCGAGCTGGAGGCACATACCCACAAATACCGTTGGACGATTGTTCTGAATGAGGGGCTTCAGGCGGACCAGTTGCCCGGAGCTTTTGTCGTCTCTTCCGCAAACATCTCTTGCCTCTTCTTCGTCGTCAAATCGCTCCTCCTGCTCCTGCAGGGGAAGTTGAAGACTGGCCATGTAATCACTACCAGGACCAAGGTGTTGATGAATGCCCCCTGAGAGGTGAAGGAGCTGTCTATGAATGGCGTTTCGTGGACCCAGGTTTTCGCCTTGGGGGCGTTGTATGTGTTTGGTATTTGTGAACCCAAATCTGTGGGTTGGTGTGAATGGACTTGTTGGATTGAAGCCATATGGTGACGTTTCTCGAAACAAATGTGATGATTATCACTCAAAAAACGCACACACACAAGCAAAAACTTCGAGCGCGAATGGAAGGTGCGCAAACCACTTAAACAGAGCCGTTTGTCATAGACTTCTCATTGTCTGTGGCTACCTACGTAGCTTGGTGCTATTTCCGATGCCTCTGCCTATACACTACTTATCACGCTGGCACTCCCTTTGTTGCGATACCTCTCATCTTGATTGTATGCGTTCTCCAAAATAGGCTCCAGCAACATCCTCCTGAATAGATTGAATAGGTTCATGATGGTGCCAGTCATAAACATCACGCTGGCCAATCCAACGACGGACACAAACACACATCAACACAGAACATCCAAGAAACCGAGCCTGCCAGCACGACATATAGATCTTTTCTCTTAATAAACTCATAAGACTTGGGGACTTCGAACTTCTACCCTCTTGGAATCCGTTGCGTTCGCAGACGCTGCCGGCTGCCGCTTGGTGAGTGGAGTCGTCCCTCCCTGTGCACCTCGGCTCGGCCTTCCTCGCCTGAGATAGAGATGAGGCGGATCGGCTTCGAGCGAATCGGTGGAGGTGAGGTGGGAAAGCATGGAATGTTCATGTATATTATATATAAATAATATATTATTTATATATATATATATTATGTATTTAATTATATATCTATATATAAAGATGCAGCGCTCATTTCTTTTGTTCCACTTCGCAGCGAGTTTGT
>CAXAMN010011114.1:963335-997199 GCA_963970005.1 Durusdinium trenchii
TCACGCCATTTTCCCTTGCCTTTCTTGGATCGCGTTGATCGTTTTCCAAGTCCCCCTGCCCTTCCGCCTTTGGCAGGAGGTTCAAGTGTTGTGATCTTTGGTGACTGTAAAAAGCTACGAAACACGGTTAAAAAGGGGCGAATGCGTGCATCAGACGGGGGTATTTTCAACTGACTCAAAACGGCCAGCCCCTCGTTCAGGTAGATCCGGGCACTTTTCTGAGTGTGCCATCTTCCTTGGAGAAGAATGCGGTCTAAATTCTGATGCTTTTGGAACCAAAAAGTGGCCCCTCCCCTCCGAAGGGAGTAGGGCCTGAACCCAACATCGTGAATCTTCAGGCCTTGCAGGCATAAGTTAAACAGTGCTCGCCATTTCACAGGCGATGGGGTTAACCGAGTACTTGGCGTGCCAGCTGTCTTCCAACATCGAAGGAGCCGGACTACTGGTTCGTAACCTAGAACCACGCTTTCAGCTGCACCATGGCGCTTTCCACCTTTGGTGAGCCCAAGGTTAATTAAAGCTTGTCCGTCCCCCGAGCCTAGGGTCATATGGCTTGAAAGGAGCCCCAGGATTTCTCCTGTACGTAACATCGAGTAAAATCCCACTAGCAGAGAAACTGCAAATGAAATCCAACCCTTGAAAATGGCCCATCCCGCCATTGCATGCACCAGATGCTCAGGCAAGGGTGGAGCGCGGTTGGGCAGTTCGTTTGTCTGCCATGTCTTCAGGAGCCTCCAGGCTGCCGGCATGTGCCCTCTCAAGCCGGGCTGGGTGTCCTGCAACCCAGCCAAGGTATCGCAAGCCAAACCACGGCCCTGTCCAGAAGACCATAGGTGTTCTATAGATAGTCACAGACTAGGGGATCAAGCTTCGCTTTGTTGGTAGGCAGGGTAAGCCCCTCGTGCTTGAGGAAGGAGAGAAATTGGTCCACGGCCTTGTCATAGCGACGTCTGGTTGCGGGCTGTACTGTGAGCTGGCGTAGTGTACCCAGTCCTTTTCGGATCTTTGCGCGCTCTTGTTGTGTTCCCCCCTCAAGTATGCGCTTAGGCATGCTTAAACTTGCTCCGCACCCGACTGCCCCACCGACTTGGCTTGTCAGCAGGGTTACAGTCGGTACTCACATACCCCCACATAATTTGAGAATTCGAACACAACAATAGCGCATTGATCCGGGACATCACACTTCGAAGCTTCCTTGAGCTCGTCCTCCCCCTGGTCAACCCATGGAGGCAGACTAGGGAATCGGTCAAGTGTAGCATCCTCACACCACGATGCTGCTTGCGTTCCACCCGCCATCTAACAGCATTGAGTATTGCTCTCAACTCCAGTGAGTTGATGTGCTCCTTGCCCTTGGTCCATCGCCACCCATTGACAACCTTCCATCTCCAGAGCTTGGCTGGTACCGAGGCCCTGAGGCGATGGAAGCGAACAAGCTGCGTGCTAGGGGTCGACAACAGGATGTCCTCTCCCTTGAGGCTGATGAGGTTTCCCAACTTGAAGGCCAGCTCCCCCTCTGTGCCACCCTGGGGTTCGATGCTCCGTATGGGCATCCGCATGAGACGCCCCTGGAGCAACTCGCCAGAGCCTGCCTTACACGCATCCACAATGTCTTGTGGGCTCAGGGCGGTGGCCAACCCAAGGGTTGACAGGAGCTGGTTAATCAACCATCCGACAACGGGCACGCTCCAAGTGTTGCCGAGCAAGGTGAGTCTGGTGTCGTTGTACCCAGGCTTATGACGATCAGCTTTGCCTGCGCAAGGAGCCGTGTAGTTCAATGGGAACCCTAGGATCAACTCCTTTTCCTTGACACTTGCAACTCGAAGTTCTCCACGACGGTTTGCCAAGCAATGCACTTCCTGATATTGATATGGTGGGAACCGGTGTTGATCCGACTGCCACCTTGCCACCTCCGACTCCGTGCAGAAAGACAGACCTGCAGGCTTTCGCCCAGGCACTGGGGATGGCCTAGCCGTGGTAAAGGTGGGAAACGGTTTGGTCGGTGTCACCTTCGTCCAACCAGGCTCCAAGACGTCATCTAGCGACTGCTGAGCTGTCAACTCCCATGTCACCGGCTCCTCATCGTTGAGCTTCGCCGCTCCCGGACCAGTCAGGAGCTGCCACGTGGTCCAATAAAGCCGTGGTCGATGGCACCACGAAATGCCTCCAGCATCAACCCGCACGGGCTGGTCGCCAAAATCCTGGCTCATGATGTCTCTGTCACGCGCGTCCATAGAGCTTACTGACTCCATCAAGGCGTGCACTTGAGCCCACTTGAACTGCCGACGAACGAGATCTCGTACTCGTGAGACATGAATGAAAAGGCAAGACCTGGGATCCCGCAGAGCACCCTTTCTATCCGTGTTGAGCCCGGAGACTCCTTGACACGGCGGTCCTCCGCCAATCAGCACAACACTGCACTGGGAGAACCTCCAGCTCCAGGTGAGGACCTCATGCTCAGTGATCTCCTCTACGTCGTTGGATACCAACACGCCAGGGTAATGAGCCTCAACGACCCTCCGTGCGGCCGGGTTCTTCTCAACGGATATGTAACCTGCGATATGGACATCCTGGAGGTCCAAGGCCACCCTAATGGCACCAATGCCATCGAACAAGCCAATCACCAGCACACCATGATCGGGTAGTGGTCGTGGGCGCTGTCCTCTCAACCCTCCTAGGGCAACCATGCTCCCAACAGGGGTCAGACCATCTGATCGGCAGACTCCTCCACCCGTGTTTGATGCGTCACTGCACGTAACCATGGGGTGCATGGGCAAGCGGAAGTCAAGCCTTACCAGCGGAAGGAAACTCAAGAAACGCAGAATCTCCAGCCTGCACTCCTGCGGCAAAGGTTTCCAGCGTCCCCCCGACGTGTTGAAGGACTCGATGAACTTCCAGACCGCGTTCAACGACCCCGGTGCAGGCCTGCGATACATGGAAAAGTAGACCAATCCTCCACAAACAACCTGGACCTGTCGCTGTGAGACGGCCTGCTGACCTACGGGAGTCAACGCCAGGCTCAGGTACTTCCCAATCTTCGCCTCCTTCGGGAATGCAACCCCTCGAACCCCGTCCACCGTTGCTCCTTGCAGCTCGGCATGAGGCGCCCGCTGAACTGACTTCTTCTCGTTCCTAGGCACCTCCCACACGCTGTACTCCTGCCGTAGTGCCAGCACTGCCTCCGGCACCGAACCTTGCACCTCAACCATACCAGTTGCCTCAACCTTTTCCAAGAGGTCATAGTTGTCGAGGTAGACACGCCAGGTGGGATTCGCAACAGTGAACGCTCGATCCTTTCTCAGCTCGGAGACCTGTGCCAGCCCTTCCTCAGCGCCCTTGGATGCCCATTTGACCAAGTTCCTGTGGACGTTCTGGGCGAGGCTCACGGAGTTCAGAAACCCCATAGGCAATACCCGAGACGCCAAATAAACGACCTTCCCAACCAGATGTGATGGCAATGCAGAATCAGGGACCCTTTTGTTGAACGCAAGGTACTTGGTCCAACAGTCAGGCAGAGCCATGGTATAGAAAAAACACTTCACATCTTCAGAGGAAATCAAAAGGTTTTCATCGGGTTGCAGAAAAAAGGGGCTCATCATGCTCCAAGACGGAAGAGTATCGATGTCGCCTCCTAACGAACGGCATATGTTGTTGAGAGGCACCAGATTCATAATCAGGCGACAAATCTCAACTCCCTGAGCTGTGGTCTCCTCCTTGGAAACTCCAAAAAGGCCGTTCAGGAGTGGTCCACTCCCGGTTTGAAAGACCTCATGCTCCTCCAGGAAACAACACACTCCCGCACTGACAAGCCCTGCGCAGAGCTCCCCCCAAGCTCCGTCCTCGACCATTACCTTAGGGCTCCTAATGCTTCCCCAACACTCCCTGGGCTTCAGGAACGAGTCGAAAGAGAGGACATATTCACGCCAGCCTAGTGTGCACACGTTGACCAAAGGGACCCGACCGATCTCCCGTGGCAAAGCCGGCGAAATGTTGTCCCACTTTATCCACCGAGCCACTCTGACCTCGTCGCCCTTGTAGTCAATCCCCTTGATGCTGAAGAAAGCCTGCCAGTCTACCCCCTGAACCGAGATGTTCAAAGCACAGAACCTCTCTACTTCACTCCGAATAAGGTCAAGGCATCCCCGTTGTGATGGACTCACACACGAATCTGAAACAATGCAGTCACCCCAAAACGAATTCAAACCAACACATACGCAAGTCACCCAATCAATCACTTCCCTTCGACGTGTAGGCCACAATGATCCCAAAACGCTGATGGAGGTGGGCAAAGGAAAAAAGGCGGTCTCTCCCCTACCCATGGTCTTGCTGCGAAGTGGTGCAACCTCCATCAACCGCTGGAGAATCAAGGAACCCAAACGATCGATCCGCTGACCCTCAAAGCTGCTGCAATCCCCCTCTTTTCCAAGACCCATCGGAAGTCCCAATGTGCCCTGGCAACTCACTCCGCCCCCTTCAAATTTTGGCGGAGGAGGTGGAAAACTGAACTCCTCATCGATGACTGACGTAGTCACCTCATCTGCCTTTGCGACATGCTCCGGCAGGGATTGCCCGAAACATGGCCTGGCCCATCAACAGGCTCCACAACCAACGAACCTGCAGCGTCAGGCCAAGCCTCAACCGTGGTGCTCATATCGTTCACCAGCCCTCGCTCCCAAGGGCTTACTTCCCCTGATGCTCCTCCTTCTTGTTCTTGTCCCCCTTGTTGGATGACTTGCCCTTGCCCTTGTCCTGCGACGTGCGGTAGCTCGAACCCTTGTCCTTGTCCTTGCCTTTGCCCTTGGAGGAGCGACCCTCCGGTTGTGATGCCAGAAAGGAAATCTTCGCTTCCTCCGCGGCGGCCTTCTGAGCCGATGAGAGCTCCTCGCGGGCTGCTAATGTCATGGTGTCCTGAGGGCACACTTCGAGCCGTTGGCTCACTGTCCAGTGAGCGCCACCCAAGGTGGACTCGATCGACTTGATCCTCTGGGCCACCACGTCCGCGGCCCGTGCAGGGACCCCCTTCACCAGGAGATCCAAAACCGTGCACAGGTTGATGAGCTCGCGCTGGATGGGACCCGATGCCTTGCGATGAAGCTGCTGACGGAAATAGGCAAGTCCAACAGGAGCCAATGCTCCCGGCTGATCGTCCGACCCAATCGACTGGAGCAGCCCTGTACGCATGGCCTGAGGCGACTGAGCTGCCAGAGCTCCTGGACAGAGCTCCGCAATCTTCTGCAGTTTGGTCTCGGGGTTGAAGAGAGCGGCCTCCAGTGCTTCTCCCTCCTCTGAGGTGGAACCACCGCTGGAGCTTCTCCCTGAGGATCCCGACTTGTCGCTCTTCTGCTTGCGTCCCTTGCGCCTGGCACGCTTCGCCACTCTCTTCCGGACCTTCTCTGATGGGTCCAGGCCTGTGCCTGCGAAGAGGGCTGTCACCCCCTTGACGGCCGCCGAGCGCGGCTTGCGTCCCGACAGGTCCACGCTGCTCGATGAACTCGACGTTGATGCCGCACCGACCTTCTCCTTCTTGGCATCGACCTTCTTCTTGCTCTTTCCGCCCTTGTCCGGCGAACTGTGCACTGACCCCCTGTCCTTCTTGTCTTTCTTCTTCTTCTTCGACCGGGCCTTCTTCTTCTTCTCTTTCTTCCTCAAGGAGCGACCCCGCTCCCGGTCCAACGCACCCTCCTTGGCCAATGGGGCCCCAATGCCTGCTTCTCGAGCACGTAGGTCCTTGAGGTCGTCCTCCATGGTCTCGACCGTCTCTAAGTTGTCGACCCAGCCTTCTTCGGCCTCCTTGCTCTTCGCCTGACGAATCATCTTGCAATGCACCAGATCTTCCGAGACTCTGTCTCCAGAGCAGTCTGCTCCGCACCTGTGCAGTCGAAGGACGTTCTTGGTCTTGTCGCTGGCGTGTCGGAGGAGGTTCTCGTTGCTGGTCCCTGTTGCTCTGATCAATGCATGGACGTCCTCGCCCGCTATCTCCAGCCTGCCGATAGTTCCAGCAACTTGGCACGGGGCTGTGAAATACGTCCCCTCGCTCACCACCAACTTCACACCTCGACCTAGCAACTCCAACGGCACGCTTCTCATCGACACCTCCTCTCCAGACATCCAAAGCTCCCGCGGCCCAGGAGCTGCAGCGGGTGGTGGAGCCAATGCTGGCCTCCTCAGGGCACCCCTGCCCCGCACAACTGCCATGGCTGCCTTGGGTTTGGCCAGGGCCTTCACTCGGCCTTTGGCCTTTGGCTTTGCTTTGGGCGGCATTGCTCGGGCTAGCGGCCCCAGTAATAACCACGTTCACGATGTTTGACTCCCTTGGTGCCCCGTGGGCGGCGATAGATGGGTGGAGATGGGTTTCTCCGCGGGCTCCTGCGCTGGCCCCTGGAACTGGATCCTCGTAAGTGAGGTGGTGGGTGATCAGGTTCAACTGGACCCCTCCTTTCGGGTGCTGGCGGTGGTACCGGCAACCTTGCAAGGTGTGCTGCAACACTTCCCTTTGGAACTGGTGAAAGCCCGAGGAAGCTTGGGTTGGTGGCAACAAGTCCTGACCAGTCTGCCTCTCCTGATGCCGGCTTGTCTTCGATGGGCTCGTCGATGACCTTTTCCTCTTCTGCTTTCTCTTGGCGCTCCCGAGCTCTCTTCTTCCGCTTCTTGTCTCCTCCGGAGCTCCCGGCGGCTGTCTTGTGCTTGCGCTTCTTCTTCTTTTTAACTTCTCCTTCTTCAACAACAGCCTTCTCCTCACCAACTGCTTCTTGAGCTGAAGTTGATGCCTCTTTTGCACCGTCGTCCTGACCGTCAACCACGATCTCTGCGACCGACTCCTTCGCCTCCTCTGCCTCGTTCTCAACCTTCACACCACTGCCAGTAGGAGCAGGCTTCGCTCCCGAAACAGGTTCAACGGGACGAAGCGAAGGCAACGGCTCCAAGGTGCTGTATTGCCGCGGCTCGTCGGGTAAGCCAGGCGGATTTGCCGCTCGCCTCTCAGCAGCAAGAATCGGGGCCGCCTCCTCGGCCAGGTCCAAGAGGCCGCCGGCGGCCTCCCTCAACACGCGGACAGCTTCTGCTTCCTGTGCCTTGAGGATCAGACCCCCTTCGACCACCTCACGGAGCCGTTGGATCGTCCGACAGGGAAGGCAAAACGGGCCTGTCTTCGGGAACAGCCCGCACCTAGTGCAAGTCATGCACCGAGCTTGAACCACAACACTACGGAACAGCCGAAATGAGATGCATCTTAACTTACGGGGACGAAAGTACATGTATATGTTTATTCTCACGCGGCCAAGATCGAAGTAGACGGTAGAAGCCAAGTCTAAGGAAACACATGATGAAAAGGTCTCACGGCTACGTTGACTTCTCTCGCCCTTTTGCTGGAAGTGGTCGAAAACGTCGTTCTCCATTCGATCAATTCTGTTGGACTCCGTGGACTTCCTCGAGGATTCCTCGGACTTCCTCTTGCGGCCACCACTTTGCTCAGGTGGGAGGAGAGGATTGGGGAAGTGCGAAGTGCTTGGCTGTTTCATCGCTTGGGCTGGGTCGGGTCAGTCGGTGATGATTTTATAAGCTTTATTGTTTTTTTTCCTTTTGCCAATTAATTCCATCCAATTACACACAATACTTAAGCCGTAACCCTAAAAATATATAGACACAAAATGAAGCAAGAACAAAAATACACAAACAACATGTCATTCAGTAACTCCACGTTTTCAATCCTACTACCTGTGTACCACGGACAAAAAAAGAGCCTATATGGAGTGACAATATCGAGGTCACCCAGCTACCAGTGGTCAACCAGCTGCTCATGTTTTCCACAAGCAGAGCACGAGAACAACTAGTGATGGCCTCCAACCTAATAGCGATGGCCTCCAACCGAATTAGCGATGGTCTCCAAACCTAGAAGCCATCTATAAAATCATGAGTTCGTTTCTCCTCTGACTTGTTAGCGTCATGACCTCAAAGAGGTCCTTCCAACCGTCCCAGCGTGGCGAGAAAGCTCGGCATCAGGCCCTCCTCTTCCGCTTTGCCCTGACGGCCGGCGAGTTGGGGATCCGTCCGAGTTGGTTCTGACGTACATCTTGGGGCCTCAACGACACGGTTTACGGTTTAAAATTGTTTGATTACGTATAGCAGGAAGGGTCCCGAATCGATTCCCACCGAACCGAAACCTTACGTACTGGTATAGGCAGGTTTCGGTGATGTCAGTGAAGAACAGTGCTCTACTCAGTGCTCGGAGCACTGTTGTGGTGACACCCTGAACATCGCGCCAGCGGCGATGCTCGGCCCACACCACAATCCGTCGCCTCCGTCCAGCGCCCGTCCTTCTCCGGCTCGCTGGGCCGTCGGCTCGCCTGGGTCGGTCCAGCTGAGCAGGTGACACACTCCGAGCGTCGGTTCACCGAAAAGCCATTGGTGAAAGGAAAAGGACACCGCATGCACACCGGCACCTGTCTCTTTTTCCTGCTGTTCATTATGTACCTGCAGATGTACCGCTTTTCACCCGGATCCCCCCGATGTGGAACCACAACCTCTCAACCTCTCAACCTCTACGGTCGTCCGCGACCCGTCGGGATCTCGACCGGGAGGCCTGTGGGGGCCGGTCAGGTTCTGGCACTCCGCCGTCTCCTGGTTCCGGTGGCGGCCGGCGGTCGGTCGACTCGACGGGGTCAACCTTGAGACTGATTCTTTTTTTTCACTGAAGAACTGCTCTCCACAAGCGGTTGCACTTTGAAAGTTGCTTGGAGAAGGAACAAACTCCAACTAGCCTTGGAGAAGGAGCAAACTCAAGAAGCAACCTCTTTGGGGAGCTGGTCATTTGCGTTGATGCCCTCCAGTGGACCAACAGCTGCATCCATGCGACCGACTGGGCGGTTGATGGTTGGTTCATGTTGGTTCTATGCAGCTTCCCTCGTCCATGGTGTGAATCTGGCAATCAGTATATCAAACCCAATGGAACACTTGGGGGTGAATACTAGTGGATACCACACCCGGTAGAAACACCTGCAGAAACGAACTGTCCTCCACCCACTTGCTCGACTGTCACAGTCTTCCTGCTTTGACTCCCCAAAACTCCATGCTCATTCCCCAGTGCGAATCTCGAGTGGTTGGTTCCCAAACCAATCATTCAGCCACCCCACGGATCATGACCCCGTAAACGGAAGGCCCTTGGACCTTTCATATATAGTCATATTCAATCAGATTTTACATTCCACGACCGGAGCATCTTCCCAAAAAGACTAGACCTATGCACAATGCTACAGGTACATCAGGTACACATACCATGACAGATTGTCGAGGATTCCGAATGCTGCATGATTTCTTGCCGATCGCGCGCATCGAATGCTTATTCGGCACCTCGAGGACGCTGCCCGCCCTTGCGCTCGCCACGGAACCCCCGCTTGTTGCGGCGCAGGCCTCAGTGGGCATCCGCCCCATGTTTTCGTGAACATCTGAGGCACCTGAGTGGCACCTGGTTGAACATCTTGACTGACCATTTTCATGGTCTATATAGCTTCAGAGTACAGAAAGGCCAAAAAGACTTTCATAAGACTTTCGCTCCCCATCGGCGCCACTTGTTGCTTGTTATCAAGGGTGAGAACACCTTTCTTGCGCTGCTTCGTATCTTCGATCCATTTTGTAAAACAGAAACATACACGACTGCCTGAATGGTTGTTTTGACTCGTTCTTGGGCGATAGAAAACCAAAAACACGACACCCTTCAACGTGTGATCAAATTGAAAACAAAAAACTCCACCGGCTGGCGACCGACGAGTTCGTGAGTCCTTTAGTGGCGCGGCTTCTCTTAGTGGCGCGGTGTAGAATCCCTGGGAGTCCAAGACTATTCAAAGAATGGTCTTTAGGTGACCCGAAGAGGAGCTTCCTTTACTTCAGTGAGCAAAATACAGCTTTTGGACTTCTAGAGGAATCAGTGCCAAACATGGTGCGACCTCAGTACCGCAAATGGTGGCTGTTCCGCGCGTTCCTCGCGCGGTCGCCCTTAGGACTTCCGCGCTGTTCCTCGCCGAGGAAAGGATGTAGTTGGTGGGATTGTTGATCTCGCGCGCCTAACGGTCTGGTCGACAGTCCGGGAGCAGCGGTGGACGTGAACCAATGACAGCCCACAGCCAACCAATGATGGGCTGATGAGGTGAAAGGAATGCATGCTGAATCCGCTTCAAACCTTCCTCTGAATCTTCAAGTTCGGCAAAAGGATGAAAAAGAGCCTGATGGCTGTGATTTAGCAAAGTCATGAGGGTGACCCAGCATGGTTTACAGGTGTTTTCATACGTGTTCTTGGCGGAGGGGAAAAAAAAACTGAACGTTGAGGCGCCCGCGCCTTTTGACTTATTGAGCCATACGTACCCATAGCATGCCATAGCCAATATCTCATGTTTCATCATGCTTCCCACCCGGGACGATCTGCACGTCCAGAACCATCACTGGCCAGTGGACTACCAGGGTCGATTCGGACGTTCGGCCGTACTTCTCGATTCTGCGAATTCGAGTCCATTCTCTGGGCAGAGATCCAAAAACCATTTAATTTGGAGCCTTGTAGAAATCAAACTGTTGCACCACTTCTTCCACCCTTCAGTGTTCACCATAACTTTAGTCATTCAAAATGATAGCCGTTCTATGTTGGAGGGAGGGGTTGGAACCCCTCAACATAAAGTAGAATCAGGGTAGCCAAGGCAGAAATCATAGGAGCCAAGCATGAAACACTAAACTCTCAACATAATTCAGTGGTAGCCAACGTCCAAAATCTATATGATTTAGGACATGTTTTGAGGGTAGCCAAGGATTATACAAGATAATCGCAAGCGATCAGAAGATCAAGATTCAAAAGCTGCGATGCGTTCTTTCTCTTCAAGCAACAGTTTGAACATGTTTCTATCTTTTGCCACCAATGATTCCATCTATAACTTTGAGACACAGAAGGCTCAGGATCCTGCTAGGGCCCAGGAAAACATCATTAGTAGCAAATAAAATCACCTAAACCCATCCCAATGAAACAATGCAAACATGCAAAAGGCTTGAGCACCAATGATTTAATTAACAACTTTGCTTTCATGGCAGGAAAAAGAAAGAGACGTCCCCGGAACTTGAAAGGGTCCAGATCCTTTTTTCAATATGACATCGCATAAGTTCACCCAACCCATCAGTGAACAAATGTACAAACCTTGGGCACCAGTGAGTTTGTTTCCAACTTCTTGGAAAGGACAACAATAAAAGGCTCAGGAACCTACAAAGGCCCAGTTAACCAACACCATGAGAAAATAGAATAACCAAAACCCATCCTATCAAACAATGAAAACATGCACAACACTTTTTCTCCATATTGATTCTATTGTAAAGTTACCTGTAAAGCACAAAAGGATCAGGAACCTGCAAAAGGCCCAGGACACCAGCATTTCGGAAAATAAAATCCAATGAAACAATCCAAAGATACACACAGCTTGAGCACCAAGGATTTCATTACACGGCTGCTTTATCTAAGAATATTGAATTTGTATTTCTCAAGCCCTGCGCGCAAAAATCCAAACAATTCACCGGTTCAAACAGCATAGACAGCAAAATTCGCAGATTCTGACACAGCTTAGTGGCAACAAAAAGACAAACACATCCAAGGTTATCACGGATGTCTTATACACATCCCTGCTGCAAATCTAATCAGGGCGCCCCATATTGACCATCACCATCCTTGAGGCCAACCCCTTGGGGCCGCATCTTCGACAAAAGTCCACCCACCAAAAAAGCCCACCTCACTCTTGCTCAGGAACATTTTTTAAAATTAAGTCCTGCCAACATGGGCTCAAGCCCCTCCTTTTATTTTGAGTGTAGGCACGGTTATCAATATGATGTTCACCAGAGTTCAGCTGGCGAGGAATTTGTTCTCGAGCGCAAGTGGATGAAGCTGAGCAGGGTGATCAAACACTGGAAGAAGAACACAACCTTGACATACCTTGACCAACCGACAATACACACTGAAGAAACGGTGCAAAGCATCTCCCCAACCAAATGCTGGGACTTCCATTCATCTTTGAAAAACATGGAACACCCATCAAAGCCTCCCATCAAAACCCTTTGGCGAACCAAGTTCCTTTGGCGATCGGTGTTTCAGAACCTCCCGAACTCGGTTGGTTGGTCGGTCGGTCGGATCCTTCTTCTCGAGGTTCTCCAAGATCATCATGGCCTGGCGAAGCGATGCGAAGCGCGAAGCGGTGGGCGACAGGGTCACCGAGTCCTTTGGGCTTTGTGGTTTGAGACACAGGGTGAAGGTGCGTGAAGGTGGGAGGATTGAGGCCATGTGATGCCTGCTTTTGAAGATCTCCAGTCCTTGTCTTGGAACCAATTCTGCCGTTTCTCCAATGAGTCAAGTCTAGTTGTGCCATGAACAGAGGTTCGTGCCTGCTAAGCTGACATTTGAGCACTGAAACAGCCGCTCATGTTATAGTATCGCGGGTGGTTGAACGGGATAGGCAAAATCTTACAAAACACCATCACCCAGTAGTGCCCCGGCAGCTTTCCGAGGCATCCACCTCATCATCGCCAGTCTTGGAGAGTATATCCTCCCAAATAGCAAGCACCGCACGACGTGGGGACACAGCAAGCACTACATCATGGGATGCTGAAAACCATTGAAACCAAGGCCTGAGAAACAGGTCTGCAACTCCTACCTTGTTTGACCAAACATTGTTGGCCTGCAAGGTCCACGGTTTTTCAGCGAGGAAGGACCCCTCTGCATCCCCTGGCAAATAGTAGACCAAAAGATATTTTCGCTTCTTTATATATATATATATCATATCAATCTGTTCGATCTCTGTTCGATTCCAGTATGGAATCCGCTCCAAAAATTCAGCGACGACAGGGTGGGATCCCACTTCACGAAACCTTGCACGGGCGACGGTGGAGTGTAACATAAAGAGAAAAAAAAAAACCTCACACATGCGAAGCGCATGTCATACCAGTTCGACCAATCAGTATTCAAACCTTTCACTATGAAAAACACCAGAAACATCCAGAAACAAGTAGTCAAAGAGACACTACACAGCTGGTTTCTCTATATTTCATTATATTTCTCTGTTTGGGTACGGTTCGTACTGACTATGTAGAATACGCAAGACACAATTTCGGGAGTTATCCTTGCAAATTCTTGCAACCAACGCTTCACTGGCTTTAGAGCAGCCAAAGTCAGAGTATCAGAAATTGGGACCACTAGATTTGGCTATTGTTGTACCAGGTCAGGAGTTTCCGACATTTCAATGCAACTGCCCCAAACGTCTGGTGGCCCACCAAACCAACCAACCAACAAACACAAACCAACCAACGTCCGACCACATGGCATACGTACATTCCCATGGTTTTCCTGGCGTGTTTTGGGAACCCCACGAACCATGCGTGGCACCCGTCGCAGCTGCACCGTCCTTGACATCCTGGTATCGGATCTCTTCGATGAGGTTTGCCTGGCATTGGGATATTGCAGCAAATAAGAATCCGCCCCGTACCTGTTATTGTCCAACAGTTAGTGCGTCATGGGAAGGACTTGCATAGTGCTGTCCAACTCGGGACGTTAACTAAGGAACACGGCGGGACAATTGGCTACCACAGGGCGAGGTTGTTCTGTTGTCCTGCTCTTTTGCTCGCACAGCACATCCCCCACTACCAAAGTGGAGCCGATGGCTTTGGTTATGTTTCTGTATTCTTATGCAGTAAGCCATCCAACACTCCATCCAACTATACTTCAAACAGTAACAAGCAAGCGTTTGTGCATGTTAGCCGTGCTCTTACAACACTGTTGGGTTAGCTCCGGATCGAATTGACAACTCCAATATTCGTGGCAGGTGTGCCAGGGTCAAGTGCCACAACGTTTCACATCGTTTCTGGCCTGATTTTTGGCATGCTCTGACGCATATCTTTAGTCAGAAGACCTGGACTCAAGACAAGCAACAGGAGTTGTGGAAAGACAAAGGACCGGTGGATGTTTCACAAAATGCTGACTTGCTTAGTCTAGCAAGTCGGCGCTGCCGCAACCTTGCTTCCTTTGCCCTGGATGACTGGATGCAGTGCCGCCTTTGCGGACGACCAGCACTGCCAGCACTTGGCCATCGGCTGAGCAGCTGACTGCACGTGCAGATGTCACAACCGAGTAAAGGCCCCGGCTTTGTACGGCATCTTCGCTGTCCGAGCTGCTCAGCAACACAGTCCTGTCCAGCTTCACCAACAGCCTTGCCGATCTTCTTGGCAAACACGTTGACATAGAAGAAAACCTCTGTCGAAGCCGCCGATTCCCTCTTCCAACTAGTCGTGGCAGCTAGCGCTCCGGGCGAATCCTCAGAGAGAGAGCGGGGAGTGCAATCTTGCATCTTGCGGAATTGCATGGACTTGCAGCATCAAAGAAGAATGGATATAACTTAACCGTTCCGTCTTGCACTGTTCCAGGGTCGCACACCAATGTTTCACCCTCCAAGTGACAATCTCTCCTAGATGAATGGTGCACTTGATCGGACACGTAGCTGGTCTCGACATCCTGTGCAGGTCTGCCTCCGGAACCTTTCTGCACCACGTAGCTTTTGCAGCATGCAAGTCACTAAGTCTTGCAAGCCTTCAGTGTTGGGAGCCTTGGAGGCTCTTCGGAACTCTTTGCCAGCATGTCGAAGTGCATCTGGTTGGGAATCTCGGTGGATACATGTGAATACCTTGAGCTCGGACAGCAGTGACAGCAGTGACAGCCGCACTGCGCTTCAGGCACGTTCGCATGTCTGCAAATGAGGTTACTACCTAAACACATGCGAGCATGTCGTAGCATGCCCGCATTGAGGCTATAGCAGCAAAGGTTGAACAAAGGCACATTCGCTTTGCACTGCGCTTCGGGCACACAAAAAGTTTGTGCATGTTGGCCGTGTTCATGAAACACTGTCAGGTCAGCTCCGGATAAAATTACAGTAACAAGTTTTTTGTGGCAAGTGTGGGACGGTCAATTATCACGCCGTTTAATGTCTATACTCCATACTAATGAAGATGAGACATGACCACCCACACCATTGCAGGTTGGACCGTGTAGGGTTCAACGGTTGCAATGACTTTGCCCCTCGTGTCTGACTATTCTTCTGTGTTTTGAATTTACAAAACAAACACTATTTGAATGGACACTTTACACATTCACAAACATGCTGAACAACAACTCACAGCTGTTGAGGGTCCATGCTCCAAAAGAACTTGTAGAGAGGTGTAAGAGTACGAGACCCACAAGTATTCTGGGAAATTGTCCTGCGGAATCCTGAACATCATGTACATTAAACGTGCCGGCAAAGACATTGTTGTTCATCCAGCCAATCTTTCTAGAAAGCTTGGAGGAGGCTGCATTCCTGAGGACTGGGCTTTGCATGCGCTGCGACCCTTTTTCCCCACTGGTTCCTCCCACCAGTAGCCATTCTCAAGGTTGGGTTGGTTGGTGTCTCTGAAAAAACGAACAAGCTTTGCATCCCCTGCGAAAACAAGACCCGGGAAGTAAAATATGTAGGGAACATTTTACGGGGAATCACCTCGCCATCTTTTGCCAGTCTTTTGAATCTTTCGGGGCTTTAGGCTCTAGTCCATCTGTTCGTCTTGGTCTTTTCACATCTCGCAAGACAAACAGCTGGGCCCAGCTCCTCTTGGCAAAGCCACCACCTTGCCTGCAGATGTGGCTTCAAGTGGCCATGAGAGACCAAGCAAGAATGAACATCACATGCACGTGAAAACACGAGTGAATCGGTCAATTGACCTCAAGGTGATTTTGAGGTGCGTAGCGATCCCCCAGTTCAGCACAGTGAGTACAATACCTTGGGAACATACATAAACATGGGTATGGCGATTTCAGAAACACATAGCTGAAAGCCACCCAAACCTTTCCAACAACCTATATATAAACAATCTATAGTCCCAAACCTGTCCAAAACACCAAAATAAATAGTATTACAGTATTATCATGTAATATTAGCAATATTACTATACAATATTTAGTCTATTTGAGTAAATTTTATAGATTTTTATAGTATATGCAGTAAACGGTCGGATTGCTGGCCTCACCCTCCGGTCCATGGCGGACGTGGATAGGCCACGCTTTCGCCGCTCGTTTGCAGAGCGGCGAGCCGACGTCGGGCCATACGGCTCCCAAAAACCAGATAGCTTGGTCAACGACCGGGACTCCTGAAAAATCATGTCCAACATCTTTTAGTACGTAGGAAGATGCAGGAAGAAGACGACCTCGTGTGTGTGCAGGATACAGTTGGCGCGGCTCAACGCCGCTTCAATCTTGTTAGAGCGACCCCGGCAATCCCAAGAACAACCGGTCCTGGTCGAATCACGTTCTTGCAAAAGACTGGGACTGGACTTACTGGAGAAGCAGCCCCAAGCATTTGTTCAAGCATCGTTCAACACCAATATGGACTCGGACAGAAAGACTACAAACTATAGAGGATGATTCAGAAGCTCACAAGACAAGTCATGGTCACAAGCCATCTCCTGAGATCCCATCTAGGGGAATTAAACAAACATTCTGGTTTGCTTGAAAGTTGCCAGTGCCTTAGAAAAATCAAAACACAAACACACACACACACACAGACACTCTCCACACAAACGGTGTCTATGGCTTGACTATGACACGTTCCACGATCTTGTTGGAGTGGCTTCTAGTCTTGTACCTCGAAGACCCTGTGGCCCTGTGTCTAGCCTAGCACCTCATAGAGCCCATCCCCAGGCTAGTGATTCTGTGCATCTTCGGCTTGACCCTGGGGTGCTGGGGCTCAGGCTTTGATCTTGGTGAGACCCATCTGGTCACCCACGGGATCATGAATCATGGCTTTGGGTCTCCAAACCGAAATCACGTGATTTCGCAAACAACGAATAGCCTCATGTTCCACCATCATCAGCTTATGTATGCTTATGTCGCATGCAAAATGCACAGTTGATCTGCCACGGCTTTCTACCACGACATACGCTTGCGCTTGTCAGGCCAGGCTTGTCTCCGCACGTGCCCTTTGACGTGGGGAAGCTGAGTCCTTCCAGCCCTCATGATGTCTGTTCATGTCTTTCGGAGGGCTGTGCGTTAGGAACAGTGGATCCCCCCAGCACACGCGTCTTGACAAAAAGGGCTTCAGGATGGGAAGTTTGCTGAGGTGAAATACATTATCATGAAGCTATCTAATGAGATGAACAAGTTTGAAGATTTCACATGTTTCGACACTGTGCTGCACATCGGCTGAAAGGATAGTCAAAGAAACCCTTTGAAACTGCCCCGTAGATGTGGGAAGAGGCATTTGCCACATCCAGAAATTGGAAGGCCCTATCTGTAGCTTTATGCTCCCCGAAATCATAGAAGTCCTCAAAAACAAGAACTATATACATTTCCAGAAAGTGGCTTGATGGACCCATCGTCCTTTCAAAATACCATCGTTTGCCAGCTTTAGATTTGACCCCTTCTGAAGGGTAGAAACATCTTAGACAACTTGTCGCAACTAAAAGAGCGTGGAACTCTTCGTAGTTTCGGCGCTTTCGGCACCCAGAAAATGCGAAAGAAAGCTTTCGGCTTTCGACCGAACCGTGGGGGTTGGAAGTGACACGTCTGAACGAACCGAAAAGGATGAAAGCTCAGGATCCTCAGTACCTGGCGCATAAGTGTCGGAAAGAGCGGCACCTCTCAGGCTTCACCAGCTCACCAGAGCAGGTGTAGCCGAGTGGAAAATAGTAGCTTCTAGCTACTACCTAGTAGCGATGTAGCGATGCACTTGCTGCTAGTAGCGATGCACTTGTTACTAGTAGCGTATCATAAAGGATCCAACGCCCTTTCCAGGCCATCCTCTTCCATGAATGGAGTTTGCAAGTTCTGCCACGTTTTCTGCCACGTCTGGCAGCTCATCGTGGCAGTTGCTTAGACGTTCCGCATGGCTCAGAATATGCCTCCCCAGAATCTGTAGAATCTGTCTGCAATATATCTTTGAGGTCTCCTCAACCTGCATCAATGACGTGGTTTCAAGTTCCAACATCAGGATCTCATTGAGTGCCCCTCCGTGCCCGTTCCCAGAGGAACAAAAATACCGGCGCACATCCGAGCTCTCTTCGCTGCGGGGTCCATGTCGCTCATCATCCCCATCATTCCCATCATGGAGCCGCCCATGCCGCCCATGGTGGGCGCCATGATGCCTAGGTCTTGCTGGGTGAAGGATTGAAGGATTGACACAAAGTTTGGCTTTGGGGAGGCTTGGGGAGTTCAACATGAGGATGTAGTTGCATCATCAGGGTTGTGTTCTTTGTTGTTTGTTTCCAGATTGGCTTTAGAGTAAACATGTGTTTGTCTAGAACAGTCAACAAGGCAAACATCGCTGCTGGGTATTTGTACAGCTCACAAAGCACACGGAGAACATGGCCTCACAACCTGTACACTGTACAAAGCACAGTCAATGCTTTTCCATGTCACCATGGCACAACACATGAACATATATATATATATTAATATCATATATATATATATAGCAACACATGGTGATTTGCTGGAAGGGGTCCTCGGTCTTATCCGGACTGGTTGACATTTTGTGACTATTGTTGCTCGTAAAACAGGACATATAGAAACCAAAAACAAGAAAGTGGATCTTGGCCACCCTAGCAGGCTTCTAATCACCATGACAACCATGTAGGCAGAATGGAGAATGAAGGCTGCTTGTGATCCCTTTAAGTACCACCTGTAAGGGCCACAGCCCTAAAACTGCCTTCTACCGGCAGCGATGGGGCGACCCAGGATCCACTAGGCACCCTGGCCCATTTCGCCCAGCACCGCGCTGGCGGCCTCGCGTACTTCGCGCGGGCGATTCGCCATTCATTTCCAACATATCCCCGTTTGTTCACCGCGAAGTCACCAAGTCACCACGTCCACAACTATTCTTATAACTTTTGAAGTCAACCCTAAACCTTCGTACCTCCGAAACTTGAGACTCACCTTTTAAGGTCCAACCGGATCCACTCAGTCGCTTGTCATGTGCTCGCTTGTTTTTGGAACGTCGCGCCTGCAGGTCTTTGCCCTGAAGCTTCCCTTGCCGAAGCACCGCCATGAATGCCACCTCCGCACGTGTCCGGCCCAACGGTTCGGTCCGTCGCTCCAGGTGGTTCCGCCCTGTTCTGCGGGGGTCCGGGGGTACTCGGCTTGGCACCAGGCGGCATGGTGTGGTACTCGGTGTTGCCGCCCAACCATGTGCGGTCGGTCGGCTCCGATGGCTCAATGCTGTGAGGGAGTGGGGAGACATGTTCTTCTTGAAGGCTTTCGTGGCTCATGCGAGGAACATATTTCAATTCTTTCCCAAACTAGGATGGCAATGTTTTCGGGGACAAAAGTGACTAAAAAAGGAAAGGCCAAATGATACAGTAGTTGCTTTGGGAACAGTTGGCTCGCTTTCTCAATGGATACCCACTCTGAGTTTTTGACCAGAACTCGGTCCCATTTCCGTCCCAATGAAGTTGGGCATCTGCTGAGCCCAAGCGTCTGTTCCTTAGTCAGACCCTCTGGTCACTCCCCAACTTCTCCTAAACAACTCGATCAGCGCACCCGGCACCTCATCGCCAGCTTCAAAGGTCCCTTTGTTCTTCGAGTGGAGAAACACATCTCCTTGATATCCCTGCCGGAAACAAAGGCTGGCAATGAACTCCACACATTGGTTGGTTTAAGTGTTGTAGGATGTTGTAGGTGCCCCAGTGGGCTGCGTCCCACCGTTAGCACTGGCACATAATGCAGTGCTCAAATCGAAAGACATCATAGTATACGCCAAATGCCATGGACGTCATGTTGGCATCTTCTCTTAATCACTTGTATCTCTCTACGCGCCTTTGGACCCTCCTATTGAATTGTATCTACTGTATTTCTCGAGTCAGAGCAGTCCCCCTAGTATACTATATAGTGGACCTGTCTTTTTCTTCGCCAAAGAGAGTTGTAGATCTGCACCCACTGCAACTCAGCTGCCCCTTGTGAAGCTGCCGCGCACGGTCGTCTTCGTTCTGTTCGCGGTGGCGCTGGCGGAAACTGGGCACCTGAAGATTTAAGGCCTCGCAAACGATGAAGCCGAAACCTTTCTCGTGGTTGTAGTTTTTGATCTTTCCCACCTAGGCGGCAGGTCCATTCTTTTCTCGGATGGGGATGGTGGAGGACGCTGAAGAAACAAGGAGTGAAACCAAAGTTCACTCATCTTTGTGTCTTTAAACGATGTCATCTCTTTTTAATTCCCAGCGATGATAAGCTGTAATTGCCTGCAATCCTTTCAATCTGGAACTGATCAAAGACCGTCTAAAGAATTCTTAAAGGTATCTCCAAAAAGGTTTGGCACCCAACATTCTCATGATGCCTCACGTATCCAAGATCCTTCTTCCATGTTCTTCCTATCAGTGAGATTTTCTTCCTTTCACCGGGAAACAGCAAGGTTCGGTGGCATCTTGAAGTCAGTCCAATAACAAAACTCAGGGAGACGTGTCAATGTCGCTCCTATGTCAACGTGTCCATGTGTTCGCTTGAATTGAAAACAATATGGGGACACATGGGGAATGTTGGAATCAAGATATAACATCTGATATTATGATTATTCCCTTGATGTTACCACGCTTACTTGGCAAAAGGAACTGCCATGCAATGGACACACCATCAGGACCGGTCCATGTTGCCTTCGACAAACCCTCGTCTTTACAAGTGGTGAACGTCATCGGGAATCGGCGGTGCTGCATCATCTTCCTCGGGCGTCCGCGCGAAGACTCCGAGCTCCTGCTCGGTGTCTAAGCCAGGTGCTGCACCTGGCCCACGCGGCGAAAGAATGGCCAAAACATGCCCAAAACCCATGGTCGACATTGGCAAAGCCACCGACCAACCCCCGGGAATGTCCCTGTTCTTCTCGTTGTAGTCAATCTGGCCCCCAACCAGCCCCGATCATATGCACTAGACTGGAACTCGCATCAACGGTCAGCGCCTCTTGTATACCATATTTGCCTACATTGGGCTGGGAGATGTTCGTGCAAAACGGTACCGTTGCTTTGCGGGCGTCCAACACGCCGCCGGAAGCCGGCAGGTCGTCGGTTCCCCGGTCGGAAGCCACGAAACACGATGAAACCACGGCCGTCGACGGGCCATGACTCGATGACGCAAGCGGAAGGTCCAAGCGTAGCAGCGTAGCTGAAGTAGTTCGGCCCCCTTCGTCCAAGTTGGCTTCGGGCCCGGCAAGGCCCATTCTGACATTGATTTTTGCTTTCTTAATGAGAACAACCGAGGAGATGATCAAGTCAAAGCTACCATCAAATTTATTTGCTGCGTTCTCGGTATCAATTCACATTGAGCCACTCGAAAGAAGTCCTGCTAAGAATCCTACCAGTAGGTCTTGGCATTGGATAGTGCGCATTGAGTGGATGGGGGAAGCAAGGACTTTAGTTAGGACCCAATTTCATCAGCTGCTGGTTGCCACCATGCATCGGGCTCACCGAAGAAACCTCGAGCGAACAAAGCCGAACAAACACCTCCAGCTCGTTGTTTCGAACCTGCTGGTCAAACATGCCAATTAAGCAACACAACGTCCAGGTCACCTGCAACTCCACCGATCTTTGAAGGAACCGAATCAAAGACCAGTAAGTTCTGAACAAAAAAGACAGGTATTTGAGTCGTCCATGTGGAGGAAACGCCGCTGGCAGCCGCTGGCTATCCCCTAACAAACGACTTCACGAATGGACGCGTGCCAACCCGGATGCACCAAAAAAGGCCCGCACACCTGTCTGAGGTCCCACCATGCCAGTGGCGTCCTGCAAATGGCGGAGACATCAGAATGGCAATGATTTAGGATGTCTTTGGATACCTTTTTGAAGAATCTTGGAGGCAATTATATACAGTATACTGGTCCCTAGTGACAAAGGAGTTAACGGACATGTGCCAAAATCGACAGTTCCTTATTCATCAGGAAATGATTGGGATTAGGTATGCACTCAAAAAGAAACATGGAGGCGAACGTTTCCACTTGGAGTTCGTACTTTAGGGGCTGATCCACTTTCAATGTTTGTACATGTTTGTACCAGAAACACAAGGAGCGTTCACTGTAGGTCTTCCCTTGACCCGGAAAATGTGATATGTTTTTCCCAAACTTGTTGCAATTGGCATCTTATTGTTTTCCGACACAAACACCGCGTCTTTCAAACGGCACAGAATTCGGAGCCATTACCAAATGAGAGGCCCCTAAATGCATGAAGGACACTGATTACACACTTGACAATATCCTGTGGATAGGCCAGGCAGCCATGGTGTTGCTCAACAGCAATCCTGGAGTAGACTTTCTCGAGATGTGGGCATGTGGTCCAACCCATCCGTCATCAGATTCATCACCAACATCGGTTGCTGTTCTCCAACGTGGCGTCCTGGCCTGCAGCTCCCGCCCCTGAAGGCGTCCATTGTGGAGATACGCCTGGAACTTCACCTCCTGCCCCACCTGCAGACGTCGGCCGATGGGGCTGAACCACGAGGTGCGCTTGGCGTCGTACTTGCCGTCGTACTTGGGCGTAATAGGGCTTATAACCGCCATCATATCAGCTTTATGATTTGACTCTACCAGGGCGCTCTACCAGTTTCAAGGTCCCACGGTCCTAGTTCTTGGGACTGAAAAACACACTTTTGTGCCGCACGTCCTTTGCGCAGTTCGGCACCATCTCAATAACAAATATTTACACAGTGTTGGTTCGTGAGTCTTCCTGCAAATCAACATGGACCCCAAAAAACCACTGGGTTGTATACGTCATCGTGGGCGTTCAACAGCCAGTGAAAGGCTCCTTTCTATACAGCTTGGTAAACCAACAAATGGAAACCAGCGGCCCCCTCGTTGGCCTTGAAATCGCCGATGTGCCGGCTGTGCAAATAGACCTCATGGTGGGCACGGACTGAAGGCAACGAGCAAAAAGCAGCAAGCAACATCAAGGGCTTTCTTGACAGGCAATCCCGTATCTGTGGTGAAGAATTGTTGACGAAAATGACCAGCACAAACTTCTAAAACTAATTACAAGTACTTATAAGCAGCATTAAACAACCTAAACATTCAAAATTTGTTCATGTCCAGTTTGCACTTGCCTAGGTTATTGATACCAAACGTTTCAACCGGACGTGGCTCGTGTCATCAAACTTCTAAATGGATTGGTTGACACGCGGGTCACGTGGGGGCCATCTTAGGATTAGTAAGGATAGTAAAGGGCCCAAACGTCCTTGTACTCCTACTTGAGTCCATTTCAAGGAATCGCACCCAAAGAACCAGCCTCTAGCGTGCCCCTCTGAAAAGTGGTATGTTTCAATGGAACATTCCTCCGTTGACAGTGGATGGATTCGACCAAGTCCCGCAAGAAACACAGCCTTCGGTTGGTTTCTGCTTCATGTTTGAGTTGAAAAACCTGCCATTTGAGCGACCCTGAGCGACCATATTTGCTCCCATACCCACACCCATGGCTCCCACATCGCCGTCGTGCTGATGTTTCAAGGCGTCGCAAACGATGAACCTCAGGTTCCCGTCAGCTGAGTTGGCCAACCACCCGACAACGAGCATTGAGATGTCACACTCGCATTGTCCGTGCAAAGACGAACAAAGGCAGCGCTCCGACTTTCGGATGGAGCGGTGTGGGAGGGTCTGATTTCGAGCACGTCCTGAACCCCCCCACTTAGAGACCAAACGGCTCAAAAAGAAGTATCTGCTACGCCACCCAGAGCCGTCCAAGTCATAAGTTGTCAACTTGCAAATGTGACATTCCATCCCCCCGGGACATCCCCGGGGCCCCCCATTCTCTTACATGGCATGAACACATCCATGGATTACACACCGAGATAGATCAAATCGGCAACTGGAATTGACAGGAAGAGGGCATGATGGTAGCAGATCTCCGACCCTTTTCCGGAGCGGAGTGGGCCTCTGGGGCCCAGTGGATTGGACGTTTCCCATTCGGGAGGTGTCACGTATCCTCGACGACACCGACCTACCAGCCGACCTACATGGAGGTGTCTCCAAATATGGAGACTGCTAGAAACCATGGGCAACGGCAAAGGGAACAAACAATTTGACCCAAACCCTCTTTGAGTTGAGTGGGGGACACGAACCAAAAACATCGACAAACCGAAAGGATCGTAGCTTTTTCTTTGGGAGTCATATGGCCCTATAATATACATCGATCCATATTAAATCCATATATAATAAACCATTTACTCTTGTCACCCTTTTTGATTGGCGCCACTCGTTTTGACTCCCGAGGCTTCGACCCAAATCCCTTTTCCGGATTATAGCTCCTGAGCTGAGCTGGGCAAGAACCAGGATCAGGGCCGCCCCTTTGGAAGATCATGGACCAAAAACCACCTACCAGGTATGATTCTAGGTTCCGACTGGGAATGCCCTGTGTATATGGACCTGATGAGGTAAGATGACCAGTTTTGGTGGTGAACAAGGCACACTCACTCTGCACCTTAAGAGTTCAGGAAAGATCTGAAGATCATGGCATGCTTGGGCATGCTGTCGATGGGCATTCTGTGGCATCCATGAAGGTCAGGTGACTGTTGGCAATGCACTCCAGTCAATACAGCTTAACACAGCATAAGGGTAGCTGTTCTGAAGCCTATCACAGCGAAGGGCATCGAGCTTTGCGGCTGTCCAAACCCTTCACCACTCTGTTTTTGTTTTTGCTGGATGTGAAGATACTTATCAATACTGATATGTCTTTTAGATCCTTTCAGCATCACAGCAATTTATTGTATAATTGTTCAATCAAAGCGCCTCTTCACAGAACAGCAATATTCTCAATTGTCTTGACCCCATTGGCCGGAAAGAAGGGGAGTCGTCACTCAAATCTCCCATGTCACGCTGCATTTGCCACCTGGGCAGCATCGACTTGTTTTTTGAGCAACTCAAGCGACAAAAACTTAACTGCGACCAAGGCACTTCACAATGCCATAGAACTCGCCAAGGACTTCTTGATCTGCAGCCGATATCAGTTTCCACGGAGACGGTGGGGCTCTCTTTCGAGAAATCTGAAAACTAATCGGACACCCCCCGCCCTTAAGAAGGACTCCTTTCCTGAAAAGAAGACGAGTAAAGGGGACTGGAGATATTCTAAAGCCAAAGAGCATCGACTCAGCAACTCAGAAAACAATTAACATAACATAACATAATCTTGGAGGATTGGACGAGGTTCTCATGCAATCGTCATGTTTTGCTTTTTACTTACTGTAGGATCTTAGATCATTCAATGAGATCTGGTGGACTTGCCAAGCTAGCAAATCAAAGGGTTTTGGATCAATCCAAGTCCTGCTTGTCTTGCTTTTAGTTCTACATTCTACATCTCATACGTCCTGTGCCAGGTTTCGCAGCCTTTCCAAAGCCATCAGATTCTGCTAAGTCACAATCAGTTCATGCATGGGTTCACGAACCTCCATGGGTCCGTCTGTCATGATTCATCATGACGTGTCATTGGTTCAAAGAGATCCGCGAGCCAATCGAATCAATACATCCAAACTGCCTCTAAAACGGCGTTTAAATCAACAAAAGCAGTCTTGATCGGGTTCGTTCAAGGGTTTTATGATGCTTTGTGTTATATACCCATCCAAGAGATCAAGAGATTGGCTTGAAACACGTACGTCCACTTCGCCGACCTACGTCCCTGAGGCCGACTGGTTAGTGCCAGTGCCACTTGTGCCAGTTACCATTAATCCTCCTTGGAAGATCTTGGAAGGTGAATCTGCGCCCATATCATTTAGCATCCAAGAGGGAAAACACATGGAAGTGAACACTGATGAATGAATATGTTTCTTGATTTTGCTGTAAACATCTCTAATGTCCGCTTGTCCTAGAGATGTCTGACGTCTTGTCATCTGTCCAATCTTCAACCCATGCCCTGTTGGTTTGTAGGGCATCTCTCACCGTGGGGCTTGCCGCACCAGTCCGCCCAGAAACACAGCATGGTTTTTGATTGCCACCTTTCAAGAGAGAGAGAGAGAGAATGTAGTTGAAACATAGAATTTGTTAACGTCTAACGTATATCCGTATATCAGCCCCTGGAAATCCGCCCAGGCACTGATGGGAGCTGCATGCTTCCCTTGAAGACCCATGCCTCGTTCCGTCAGGACCCGCACGATCACGTCCCGAAAAAACGTCAGGACCAACCGAGATTGGATGAAATTCCGCTGCTGTGCGGGAAGAAAACGACAGCTGGGAACATCCACCACTCGGAGGTGTTTTGTTTATTAGTCGTTATATATAATTGTTTATTTGGTGTCATTGTTGTTTTCAAAGGAAGCGGCCGGAGGAGGAAGAGGCCTTGCCCGATTCTGGCCGTGTTTTTGGTTTGGAGCACTCTAAAGCGGAAGACCCAAATGGCAAAGAACCATAAAGCACCTTTTGTGGCGGCGATCCTTTGCGAGCCACTGCGGACTTGCTTGAATTAAGTGTCCTGGAGCGAATAAGCAGGATATCCAAGGTCGGTCACCTTGATGAACCGGGCATAGAAGATCCAGTGAAATTTGGTCATTTTGCTGTAGGTGCTGTGCAGCTACCAAACGCAGCCAGAAAATTGACACTGAAACGAATGGTTGTTGGGTTGTATTTCCCCAAATCAGTGTCCTTACAGTAGCGTGAGCAGAACGACACACTCAGCACTTGCCATGCAAAGCATAGAGACAACGACACCCAAACGACTCAAAGAACAACAATTGCACATATGACGTATACCATACCGTATACCATCTAGCAAACCCCGTTTCGGGGGTTATAGAGTGTGCATTCACCGCCTCAAACCGGGCCCTGGTAGTTGAAACAAATCCAGCACAACTCTCGCTGCTCAAACCCTATTTGTCCGCACAAGTGTTGCCCGCGTCTGGCTGTACTTCAGACCACCCCGCAGGGCTAGGACGCGTTGAGCAAGAAGCGAGGCTGCTGCAAAAGTCCCGAAATGGACAAATGATGACAAATGAACAAACACATGTAAACAACTATAGAACTGTTTATGGACAAATGACTAAGCCTGCTAAGATCTGCTAAGCATTCTAGAAAGGCACTGCACCGCAACAAAAAATACAAACTGGGGACAAATGCACTTGACTTGCAAAAGGACCCACCTGGAAGCACCCAACGTACACACAAAAAAATATATATATTATATACATATATGCAAACGCAATGGTGAACATCAGTTTGGAAGCGTTGCAACAAACACTACAAGATCTCCTTTTTGGACCGTTTCCGAAATAAATAGCATTGCATTTGTCCGACTGTCCGTCTTCACAGTGGAGAGGACCTTGGTCTAGAATGGTCCAGGGGGGGCCGTTCTCTTGGCTTTATTACACATATCCCAAAGGCCACTTTGGGCATGGGACAAGGACATGTTGGACCGCCCTCAGTGACTTCTAAATCTCTTTTGATGGGAAGATTGAGTAATTACCAACATGTACCAAAATCCTCTCTCCCACACCTCCAAACAATTTTGCATATGTTAGACATATATATATATACCTATATATATGGGAAGATTGGCGACGTCTGATTTCTCCAATTTCTCCGGCTCAGCTCTACCTCTCAGCTCAACCGCTGGCCCGACCAACCCATGCTGGCCGTGCGAAGCTAAGCTCCAGTCATGAGACCAAGCATCTCATGAGTTTCTCCGAATCGGAGATGCACACACTGTGCGCCGCGCAGCGCACAGGATTTGCTTTACAAGGAACAAGACTCCTGGCGATCAATAATAGAAACTTAAGTTCATTTGATCTCAGGAATGTTGTAGGAATTTCTTTCACGTTCAATTGCCTCATGAGTTTCTGAACTTGATCTTGCTTGGACCCGCGGTATCAGAGCGTGAATGTGGTCGGTCCAAATCTTTCAGGAGACAAAACATGTCTCCGACCGTGGTGAATAGGAGTTAAGCAGCCTGTGCTAACAGCTTGTCAAGTGCCCCCAACCTCGATTGGGAGAAGGGTTCAAACACCAACTACTAAGCTCTTCACCCTGTCGCGGCGCGGCGGGGGTCGTTAGTCCAAGAACCACTGAACCTGACCCGAGCGAACGAGCGACGGACCAAGGGTCGGAGTTGATCCGCGTGGCCCCGCAGCGAGCTTTTCCCATGAATTCTGCAGAGCTATCCCTCAAAAAGACACACACACACACGATCAGCAGTGTCTTTGTTAGGCAGTGACTGCTGAAGGGATCACTGCCCCCCCTGCTGCTGAATTCATGCAAAAAACGCAAAGCCGCAAAGCCCTTGGAGAAAGGGTGTAACACACACACACACATGGAGCCCCAAAACCACTGGGTAGAGGGTTTCTTGGTCGAAACCATGGGTGAATTCTCAGGGTCCATGGGATCATCTGCAGGGGTTGGGTCCTCGTAAGATCATGTTCGCCGCCAAGGAGTGCCGCAGTGAAAACTGGTGTGACGATACAGGAACACCAGTTCGAGGGTCATCCACCAAACAATGGCTCCATGATAAATGTGTGTATATATATATGATATATATATATATATAATACTATGTTTTTCTGTTTTTTGGGCGACCCAAACAATGCCTGCAAGAAATACTTCAATCAAGAGAGACCTGATTAAAGGGCCTAAAGAGAGAACTCGCTTTCCCATATTCAGTCTTTTCTTTCGAGAAGGGGGTCTACAGCGGCACAGGAGAATTCTTCATTGTGTCTGATTAGCCAGGGGACAAGCGCGCCAATAGCAGCCACTAGAAGCACCGTTGGCGCCCCAGTAAACGGATTCTGGCCTTGGGCATACAGCTGTTGACGACCCTGCGCAGATTACATAATCTGCAAAAACTTTGGCGGGATCTTGCCAATAGTCAGTAAGTGTGTCAAAGCAGTGGATAGAGTGCGGGAACTAAGGCCATATCAAAACTAGTGACCAGCTGTCTATGGGTTCTTGATCTGGTGTTTCACAAATCCACGATATACGGGATGGTCCCATCACTTACGGGTCCCTTTATTAGGTACGGTACTCTGGCTCTCTTTCGAAATCGACCGACCGGGATTCCTTTTTTGGGATCCACACACTCCCTGAGCTCCAGCCCTTTGACTGTCGCCAGTCCGCCTCTCACCCAAGACAGGCAGGACAAAAAACGGTCGCACAAACGAAAGCGGACCCCCCCAACCACCCCTTAAACGCCTTAAAGGGAGGACATGAACCAACATCCATTGGTGGGAGGGTATTCCATCGTATTCCAATGAAATTCTAACAAACACAGAGCTGGATTGGTCTAATATGGTCTAGTTTGGTCACCTCCAGAACCCCTTGTGACAACACTGGAATTCTTCAAAGACTCATCCTCCAGCCCCTCCATTCCTCAGAGCGGCTCTTCGCGCATCGAGCAATCGAGGCTGCAGCGCCCACCGCCAGCAGCGCCCCTAAGAGCCCGGTGGCCAACCTCGATCGCAGGATCCTCAAGAAAGCGACCTTCTGAAAACTGAAGTGAGTATGAGTGAGTGTCTCAAAAAGAACCACGCCCTTCTCTATGTGGTCTTGGTTCTTCCTGGGATCCCTGTGGAAAAAAAGACTTTGAATCATGCTATTTGATTCGTCGACCTAGAAAGCAACAAACAGTATGACGCCCATTAGAATTCCTGGAAGAGCATTCCCCCTGGGAAATCTAAACAAAAACAAGCTACTCCTTGCATCCCCCCCTTGTGCTAGGTAGGCCAAGCTTCACAAACAGCAGCTTGCTCCAGCCACGGCTGTGCCAGGCCACTGCTACAGCCACTGGAATGCCTGGAACAAGGGTGCCACTTGGCCCTTGAACAAAATTCAACAAGCCGTTGCGGTTGGTGAAACATGGGCCGTCATCGAACCTACTGATCGACCAGTACTGGGTAGATCAGTCAACTCAAAACTGCGACATGGGCGCCGAATGGATCGGAATGGAGCGGATTTGGACCGCGACATGTCCGCCCCCAGAGCGGAGTGTTCGTTACACATGCGTCTGCCACGTGGCAGCTTACGCAGCTTCGCTGGCTGGTGGCGCTGGTCGGGGCGCTTGCAACATGTCTTGAAATATATTGAAAGAACAAGCTGGTAGAATCATGTAGAATCTATGTAAACTGCATCCCCAAAGGACCAAACATCTTCTTGGGATTTCTTGGGCCTTCACCACCTGTCGAACTTTCGCCTTCCGACCGCCACAGCTCGTCACATGGCCTAATGTCAGGACCGCGAAGCCATCCCAACCAGTGTAGTCAGGAGCCAACGCACCGACCTGGAGGTATTTCTGGGACCTCCTCATCCTGGAAAGATCTGGAAAGCATAGGGTATGCAGGCATGTACAATCTTTGAACAATTTGGACTAGACAACAGGTCAAGGTTCACCTTTTCAATTCTTTTCATCATTTTTCCAAAGTTCTTGGGGGGTCCACCAATGCAAGCTCACAAGGCATTGGCTATGGAAGCAGCAGGGTGGGCATGGGCTCTGGATGTCCCTCATAATTCAACCAATGGCCCACCTGGCTGGCTTTGAATCGGGAGACACTGGCCGTATGGGGCAGCGAGGAGAACGGATGAAAAGCCGTTCTCCTCATTTCCACCCATCAACCAGCCGATCCAAGAAGCGGTGGTTTTGTGGCTGAATTCCAATGAGACACGTCATGATGCAGTTTTCCTGGTGAGGAAGTATGCACTTAAGGCATGGTTCGGCCAACATTGACCCATCTCAAACGGAACATTCGGACTCGAGATCAGCCTGCCCTGAGAGCCTGAGATCTGCCTCTCCCACACGAAGCAATGGGAATTCCCCACGAACCACCGTTCTCTACGTGTTCAGGAACGATCAGTAGGATCACTCCTAAACATGGACTTCTCGAAAAACAATCCCCCTCTAAAAGCTAATGACTTGAGGTCGAGATGATGGGTCAAGGCCTGGGAGGCCAGCAAATCCATGAAGACCGCCACACACAGGAAGCCGACGATGGCACCGAGGGTGATGTCCAGGACATGCCTTGATTCAAGACCCCTCTGCGGCTTTGCTTAAGGCATAAACATGAATGAATCATAATGAATAATATATATATATATACACTGTAGCTGTCTTTGAAATCTGATCATATATACATATATATATATACACTGTAGCTACTGTAGCTGTCTTTGAAATCTGATTCTCAGCCCTCTAACCGGGGCTCTGTTGTCAATATGTAGACCTCGGACGGCTTGAAGTACTTCCTGAATTTGGAACGCCCAGTGGCTCCAGGAAGCCTTTCAACTTGGGCGCCCAGGCGCGTGCGAGCAATGCCCAGGCCAGGCAGGCGATGCTGATGACCTCACAGAAGGGGGAGCGCACCAAGTGGCGCTGCCACCAAGTGGGCAAGCCTGCCTGCCTGGTGGCCCTGGGGCGGTGTAATCCTTGGTACTTGTATACCCATCGCAAAGTAGTTTGAAGTGTTTTTTTCTGGTGGGGAAGCTCTTGCACTTCACTACGTCATTGAGACGGGTTTCCACACCAAAAGACTAATCGAACTGGATGGTTTTGACTCTAATTCTATGATTAGTTTGTTCATGTCTTTTTCCCGTCCAAAAAAAACAAACTGACACCTTCCAAGGATTGGGCACTTTGGACTCACGACCCGAGGCGGTGCCGTCCAGGAGCGAGCTTTTGACCTAAGGAACCAGAGCCACGCTGAAGCCACTGGGTGCCTTGTCAGCGGCGCGCGCCGCATGGGTCGGTTGCAAGAACAGTGGTCCAGTTTGGCTGAACTGTCCAAGATTCACATGGGAAAAAACCAAAGTTTTTGACATGTTTTGGCATGTTCCGGCTCGACCAGCCAATGCCACAAATGGGTCAATGTTTTTTCAAGTTTCGGTGTTGGTCCCAATGAAACAAATGTTGGAACTGGTGGAATGGCGGAACCGACCAGAACAACTGGCCGGCTCAGTGGCAATCCAGACTTATTGCTCCGTTTCAATATCGACAAAAAAATGGAAACTGTGGAAAACACCGGAACATCATACCACCAGTAACACCAGTAAAACATAGTAAAACACCAGTAACATCACCAGTACAAAAACTGCAGCAATACCAATAACTTACTGTAACACCAAAGGTTCCGATCATCGCTTCCAGCGCGAAGGCCAACAGGAAGAGGAACAACCCAAAGGCACGGCTATACCTTCGGGTGAATGAGCACCATGCACACCACCAGGGTAGGATCAATGATAGCCATAGTTGATTCTTGAGCCGCCCATGACCCATGAAACTGGCCAGTCCATTGCAACTGGCCGTTAGGATCAGGAAAATCGCATGATATCTCCAGCTACGCTGTAGCGGGTCCAGGATCTTGCCGGAATATTGGAACAATATGATTCCGAGGGAACGACCACTTTACATGTTGATCTATTGGTCCAAGTGTCAGTGATACTGTCAGTGATCTGTTGGTTTTTGAAAGCAAGCAGGAACCAAAGCTGATCGAAACAAGCCTATAAGTGGTCGTGGCACATGCAAGACCTCCCGTATGGGAGGTTTTCTTAGATATCCTTGCTGATCCTGGATATCCTAACTTCTGGTTTTGCTGCTGGATTCTGCCCTCGCTTGCGCAAAGCCCGACGCCGGGGGGGAGCGGCCGCGAGAGCGCCACCGGGATGCAAGCGGTAGCCGAAACAGGCAATGGCCAATCCCAAGGCACACAGTATGGACGAAAAGAGCGTAACCCAAATATCACATTGGCCAGGCGGACCTTGGCAGACTAGGCAAAAGCGACGTATCCTCTGACTGGAAGAAACAAAATCGAACAGGCATGCTTACAAGGTTTGGTCATGAGAGCTGTCCTACTTGTATAAATCATGGTTCATGGCAGGCTAGCCCCTCCTTAATGTAATTTCACAATGGTTAATTGAATCGATTTGCTTGTTGATTTACAAGAGATGGTTTGCGCCTCATTACGCAAGCCTCATGAACAAATGGATAATTTTGTTGAAGTCACGGTGCGTGGTCAAAAAAATATGACGTCAACTGACCACTGGCCCAAGCAAACACACAACGGCTGATGCACACTTGCCACTAAAACTTCCCCCCCAAAACAGTGGAGACACGTGTAAAAACATCCGGCCAAGTGTATCCAAAGTAGGCCGAGACAAGTGGGAGGCAAATGGAGACAAATGCAACAAATCGTATGGAACAAATCCAAGCAGGGAGACAAGTGGGAGACAAGCGGCAAGTGCAACAAGTGTAAATCGTCCAGCCAAGAGTATCTAAGCAGGGAGACAAGCAAAAAAACAAGCAGAGACAAGTGAAAAAAAATCCGGCCAAGTGATTCCAGAGTAGGCCGAGACAAGTGGGAGACAAGTGGGGACAAGTGCAACAAGCGTAACATCATCCAGCCAAGAGTGTTTAAGCAGGGCGACAAGCAAAGAGACAAGAGTAAAAACACCCGGCCAAATGTCTCCAGAGCAGGCCGAGACAAATGGGAGACAAGTTGAGACAAGCGTAACAAGTGTAAAATTATCCGGCCAAGTGTATCCAGAGTAGGCAAAGAACATATCAGCAAGGAACGCAAGCCCGGAGACAGGGCCAAAATCATCCGGCCCAGGCACGCAAACCTTTAAAAGGAGCAAGGACCCCATACAGGTGAGCCTTCTTGGAGACAAGCAAAGAATGTCCCTCGGACTGAGTAAGAGTGAATGACAGCGTCAGTGAAAACTCGCCGCAAGCAAATTGCATGTTTCCTCAAGGTGAGGGCTGTTAGATTTTAACCGATCTTAACAAGATCCTCTCCTTTCCTCTCCTGCCTGTAGCAGGGAAAGGAGACACCAAGGGAAATATCCGATGTCGTGTCAAAGAACAACGGAGAAGAAAAGGAACACACTTCGAACTTGGATTTTCAGTTAATGCAATCTCCCGAGGAAA
>CAXAMN010011114.1:997209-1024129 GCA_963970005.1 Durusdinium trenchii
AGTGAAGGTGGTGGAAAAACCCTTTGTCCAGGGTGGGACACACACAGACACACACACACACACTTCCAAGAGCAACGGATAATATATATAACAATAAGAACGACGAAAGCAAAACACATAGAACCTACTTGCCTCCACTCGAACTGCCCCATGTGACCGAAACCTGCCCGCCAAGCGCTCCTCGTCGACGTCGGTGAGCGAGTATAACCCGCGCGTGGGGTCACCCGCGGAACAGCTTGCGACCGACGCAATCACAACAGGAGGTAAATGAAACGTGCACCATCTCAGTTCACAAAGCCATGCGCTGCCACGAAATCTATACTTCAATTCAATTCTATAACTCTTTCATGGTCTACACACATATATGACTTATATTGGATAACCCTTGGTATGCTTAGGCACTTAGGCTTAACAGGGTGCAGGTAGCAACCACAAAAGCAGGCGGTCAGCCGGCGTCACTATTGCTCTAGTCAAAGATCTGGGGCCACCTAAGTCGAAAGACACCTAAAGGAAATCGGCAGGCTCTCGGCGTGCACGAAACAGGTGGCCGCTCGGCTCACGACCCTTTTGATCCCAAACTGCACGGTGATGGTGAATGAGCTATCTACTTAGGATGCGAAGAAACTTGCATCCCCGGGTCATCCCTTGCTTCCGCAATGTTCGAGAACATCCAAACCTTGTTTCTTTCGGTTGCGCGCGGATTGCATTTGGGGATCTTGCACGATGCGCCAGCGTTGGCCTAACTGGTAGAAGCGATCAAGCTCTTGTCCTTCTCCTTCTTTTGTCAGGGAGTTTGCAAGTTGCGCGTGTGAGTGCACCCATCGGATCACAAGCTCGGTCTCTTCCAGGGCTTCTTTTAAGCCTATCAGTTCCAAGGCTGTGCGCTGTTCTGGTCCCTTTGGAACATAGACAGTTGACTTCATGCGATCGAAAACATTTGTTGAATCGGTCACCAGTACGGCGGGCACTTGCTTTACAAAGCTCGCGGCCTGTCTGACTCGAATCTGAGTGCCCAACATTTCAGAAAGCTGGAGTCTCACTGCAAACAACTGGTCTTCTCCATTTATGGTTGCTAAGCACTCGGCAGCTCCTGGAGAGCGGCACTGTCGGGTGATCTTGGTGGAATTCCAAGCCACTGGACTGATTTCGCATAAGTCCCCTGCCAACAGACGCTTCGAGGTAATTCCTATGAGGATACCTTGTGTGCTCTTGCCGTCAACCCTGTTCTGTACAGAGGCATCCGCCCAACATGCTACCAACAAGTCTTGCGGGTCATGGACATGTATCAACATCTTGTGTTTCTTGTCGCATTTGGTTTTGTATATGAGTTTGTTCGTCTCAAGTAGGGTGGAGACTGTGCTGGTAGTCACTCTGGATAACAAGAGGCTCACTGCAGCTCCAATCTGTGGACTGGTTTGCTGGGCACACCAGCTCAAAGCTCCCAGCGCGGCTCGCAGCTGCGTCTTCTCGCGATCATTGGTGAGGGAGCTAGGTTCACGGCGGCGTTCGGAGCATATAGAGATCTCCTTCAGGTCTTCAAGGTATTGTGATTGATTCATTTCATAACCCCCTTCCGGTCTTTTCTTGATTTGGACTCCACACTGAGTGAAATTGTCCCATTCCCAAGTTCCCCAATCAAACTTCTTTCTAATTTGGTCACACAAGTTGGTCCATGTCTGGTCACTTTCACGCCCGCAAAAAAGAAAGTCGTCAACATGTCCACTTATGAGTCCTACCAGCCTGCCATCTTGTGACACATACTTGAAGCAACAGGGGTCGGTAACACAACGCGAAAACCCAATTGAGATTAAGAAGTCCGACACCGTCAAGTACCATTCCAGTGGTGCGTCAACCAAGCCATAACATGCCTTCTTCAGGCGCGTGATGGCGCCTGGACTGAGTCCCATGCCGATGCATATTTCATCGGTGGGTATCACATAAGATTCACCTTGGTACTCCCGGCCTTGTAAAAAGGCACCCGAGACATCTCCCTTGGCCACTCGAAAGCCCAGCGCTGATGATATCACCAGCAACAACTGACGGGTGGTCCTGGACATGGTTGGTGCGGCAGTTTGCCGCTCGGCATACTTAGGGTCCATGTATCCTAAGATAACACATCTAGCTTTCGCCTTTTTGTTTCCTTGGTCATCGCGTTTCCAAACCAAAATCCATCTCATCCTCATGACCTTTGATGGATGTGGCCTGAGATGTGGCGGAAGTGCCTCCAGGGCCTGTGCTCCTATGTATTTCTTTACCTCTTCTTGTTTGGCGTTTGTCATGAGAATTCTCTCTTCATCCGTCAAGTGTTTTTCGTTTACCTCCACCGATCGACGTCGAAGGTTTGACACCAAGAAGCTTTCAAAGGAGTTTGTCATATATTGTTTTCCGCGGTTTGTCTCTGGTGTTTCGAAAACGATTTCGACAGCAGCCTCGGACTGCGCCCAAAACACTTCAGCACTCATGGCATGTTCAGTGAGTGGTGTAGTGTCCATGTCGACGACCAAACCCTGTTCATGAACAAACAACATGTCATCATCTTCATCCACACTAGGTCTAGTAGGTGGGGGACATTCTGGAACATATGCCTTATGTCGTATTCGTTTGTAAGGTCTGATCGTTTCCTCATCCACCGCACGTTCGAACTCCGGAAGTTCTGGTACATCACCTGTGACATCTTCATAGTAGTGTTTCGAAAGGTCCTCGGTCAACTTCGTGAAGGTCCACGGAAGATCTGGTGGATTGGTCAACAATTCAAGAGCTTCTTCACGAACTGAGGCTCGTCGTAGCTGTTGTGGACACGCTTTGATCAATCTTGAACCTCTGGTCAGCCACACCACAGAACCTGGTCGATATGTGTTGTCCTCATTCAGCTTGGTTTCCAGGGCCAACACTCGAGCTGGTCCAGTGAAACCTCCAGTCCTGGCTGAACTAGCTGGCCCCCTGGTTTGGATTCTCCACACGTATACTAAGTCGCCGGGTTGGTATTGTTCCAGTTTGTAGCTACGTGTGTTTGCGGCTCTTCGGAGCCGTTCGTCCGCGATCCATTCGGTCATGGCATGTTCTGCGGTGGTCATGCGGTGTATGTTTCTTTGAAACTCACCCTCACTATTTTCACACAAACCTGGGGGAATTTCTTTCATTCCACTGGGATGAAACCGACCGGCGGAATCGGGCGAACGACCGAGCGCGTGCTGTGCAGGACTGTAGCCCCGGACAATTTCTCTTTCATTCTCGGTCCTTAGGGCTTCAGCCAATGCTTCCTGTGCCGTGATCTCAGGATCTTCCATGGCCAGTTTGGTCATGATGTGTTTGGTGCATTTGATGGCCCGCTCGACATGGCTAATCTGCCAGTGGGCTTCGGCGGGAATTGTGTCCAGTTCTATGTTCTGTGAAGACATGTAGTCAGCCACTTGTCCTGATCTCCAGGCTCCAGCCGGGTCAACACGCAGTCTGTCTGGAAGTCCAAAAACAGGTTTCCACAGTTCCTGAAACACGTTTATGAGGTCCTGTCCGTTGATCCCCTTTCCCCGACCGGTTTCCACCACCCGACCTACTCGAAACCGACATCCCTCATCAATCATGAGTGTGAATTGGTATTTCTTTCCATCGGTAGGGTGATTCCAAAAAGCATTGTCCGCCTGAACAACCTTCCATTTTGGGGGAAGGGGTTCCAAGGAAACCTGAGGTCGGGGCACCATACGTTTGGCTTCCTGACATGTTGGACACCGATAGCTGCGAGCCAACTCCAAGAGTCTAGGGTCCGAACCTCGAGCCTGAAGTGCTTTGACTAAGTGCTCAACCGGACTGTGTCCCGAGTTCCTGTGAAGTCCGGCGATCTGTCGAAGGTATCTGTTTCGTTCTTCGGTGTTCAAGGGTGCGAGGCCTGTCATGGCTGCCATGCTAAAGGGGTGTTGTGATTCCTCTAACATCTCACAATGATTACAGGACAAGGAGCTCTTTGGATGGGTGATGGTATCACAAGTGCAACAAACCGGTCTTCCACTGCGACTGCTGGGGATATCGATCTGTCCTCGAAGTTCCGTCACCAGGTTGTCCCTTTCAGTGTCACGCCAGATGGTGCGGCACACTCGTTTAGCAAAATCATTTGTGTAATATGCACTTTCCCTCGCGAGTTTCCCTTCACACCAAGCATGCTTGACCCCACACAGACAAGGGAGTTCCATACTCTGCAACAGCCCCTCATGAGTAGACGCTATCTTCCAACCTTTTCCCGGGTCCACTTGGTTGGAGCCACTTCCCCATGGTACTTCTGGAGACGCTCGCCAAGCTCCACACGGGTCATGCGGGACACCATGATCACCACAAGCTTCGGGAGAGAGGTCGTGCTTTCCAAAGAACGAAGCGGAAACGGCTGCGGATGTTTCATCAACTTCACTCAACGGTGGCCGATCGATGACACCGAGCGCAGGTTTCACGACACCCTGAGATCGATGGTCCTCCGTGACCTGAGTGCGTGACGAAGTATCGGGTGGCTCTGAGCTCTGACACTGACTAGGGTCTGTACCAAAAGTGTGATGTGCACAATCATGTGATGTATGCGACACACGTGGCATGGGTTCCGTTTTGAGGCCTTGGTTTCGTTCTCTCCCATGGAAGCCGGGCTGAAGAGTTTCATGTTGATCATAATCGGGGTTTGGTTCGCATCCCAACTGACTACCATGATCTACCATGACATGTCCATGAAAAACCATTCCTGCTGCTACGCTGTCCTTTCCACCCTGCGCAGGCGACGGGATGGAAAGGTCATATCCCTATTCGAGATCACTAAAGCACGGCAGCGGCGCTCGCAAGCTGCGGGCAGTCTCATAGGCATCCGTCGTGAGAGGCAGCACTTGGTGTCCAGCTGCCGTGCGCTCCAGGCGCACCACTTTGGTCGGATCCACTGCCCGGAAGACTGCGCGATCCGATGCGTAGTCGATCACGGCGCCTAAGCTTCTCAAGGAGCTGATTGACAGCAGCACTGGCGCTTGGCCTTTGTCCAAGGCGTGCACCTTGAGAGCGCCCATCTTGCCACCGAGCGGGACCAGTAATGATGCCGTTGAGGCGCACTGGTCCTTCGAGGAATTTCCAAACCCAAAAACTGGCCGGTCAGCAAGGTCCACTTGTTGCACCCCAGAGTCACCCCGGATGGATTCATTCAGATCTGCAACCCTGGAGAGGGCGGCAATGGAGCCAATGGTTTTCGTGGCTCCGCCGTCAATGACAGCTTTTCCCTGCAGCATCACATCCTGGGTAGAGATGGTGGCCTGGGACTCGCCCATGAGCGCCTCCCCCACCGTGTCGGTGAAGAAGACGAAAGGTGCCTGCTCCTGGGTGTTCACGTGGGCTGACTGGTCAGCAGGCTTCTCCCGACATTCGGCCACCTTGTGTGGGCCACCACATCGGAAACATTGCATCCGTGGAGGCGTTTTGCCAAATCGCTTCCACAGGCTTTGAGGTTCATTGCCCTTGCCCTTCCCTTTGACGGGGTAGTACTGCCGTGCCATTCGAACGGCATGCTGTTTAGCTCTGGCCTCCCTCAGTGTCTGTCGAGCCTCCTGCATCACGGCGTAGGCTTCCACCATTTTCTCTTGCTCCACTTCCATGGACTGGATCTCCTCGGTGGTGAAGCCCTCTTCCATCAAGCCATTTGTATCAAGCTCGCTCCAGAAGACCTTGTCCTCCTCCGGGTCGTGGTCCTCAGTCATGTGGGCCATGTACTTGCCCTTCTCCATGTCGCGGCGCTTGACGTCCGCATCCGTCCAGTGTTTCCTCAACACTGTCTCCACGGCTCGGACACTGAAATCACCTTGTAGGTCAGCTTGGAGAACATTTCTTTTCATCACGTCCAAGCCGGAGTCCATGAAGAGGTACCAGCCTTGGATGAAATCTGGCAAAATCTCTGGGAGCTCATCACGACTGCATTCCAGGGTGTCGGACTGTTTCCAGGACTCAGTATGATGGCTCCTGGACTGGTGAGAGTGGGCTTCTTCCCACTCATCATGCGCATGCCATTGCGCCCAGGGATCATCCTCCTCCGTCGCAAGGTCGTACCCCTCATTCTCAAACTCATAGGACTGCTCCTGCAGAGGTTGACTGTTCCTAGCCTTCCAGGTTCTCTGAGGGCCAGCTATTGATGAATGCTGAGATCTTGGATCTGAGTTCACTGACTTTGGCTTCTTTGGATGTTCTCGCTGATACCGGGCCATCGACTGTTGTGCCCGGGTGTATGCCTCGGCTTTTCTCATCACGAAGTCATTCATGCCCTCGCCCCGCTGGCGTCTGGTGCCCTTGAAGTACTTCATCAACAGCTCGCTCATTTCAGGAACCTTGGATTGGCCCCTTTCAGCACGAAGAGCTGCCACTAATCGACGGACCCCTCCATCGAAGGACAGCCAGTCCGCTGACTTGCCAATCAGGATGCGCCTGGCTGATCCAGACAGTTCACTGGCAATTCGAGGCCCACAAAGGTATCGCTTCTCTTTGACCACGGTCTGCTCATACAGGAGACAGGCTTCGACGAACTCTTCGAAGGTGGAGCTGTCTCCCGACCACACCGGCACCCCATCGCGATTCTTGAGAATCGCCCCTTGGTTGCCACCTGAAGACTCAACACGGCCTGGCGGTGCTGAGTACCATGACATCATCATTCACCTTTCTCACACGAGCCCGCAGGCTCCGCTACCGTGCAGGTAGCAACCACAAAAGCAGGCGGTCAGCCGGCGTCACTATTGCTCTAGTCAAAGATCTGGGGCCACCTAAGTCGAAAGACACCTAAAGGAAATCGGCAGGCTCTCGGCGTGCACGAAACAGGTGGCCGCTCGGCTCACGACCCTTTTGATCCCAAACTGCACGGTGATGGTGAATGAGCTATCTACTTAGGATGCGAAGAAACTTGCACAGGGGTTTAAAGGTACGGTTTGGTCAGGGCCTGAGCGTACCAAGTTAGGGTAGTCACGGGCTCACGGGCATCCAGCACATCAGAAGGTAGGTTAAGCAGCCTTGAAAATCAATCCAAGATGGGTTTCAATTTCAATGACCCGTCGAAAGGCTCACAAGCGGGGTTTAGCCATGCAAAATTCCAGCAAAGCAAGGGTTTCACAACTCCAAAAGCGATTGAGATCGGCGTCGCAACACCCAAAGAGCTTCACAGACGTTCAAAAGGCTCCCCCCAATAGGGGTTCGGTGCAGTTCAAAGTGGTTCAAAGCCTGGTATTCAAAGCAGGTTTCGTGACGCAAAAATGAAACAAAACGGCATCATTTAATTCTCACTCCAACGTGTTGCGGCTGGCTGCAACGAGTTTGTGAGTTGGAAATCGGCAGACAACATTCAGTCATCCGAACTTGAATTACTGTAGAACCTGAGTCGGACGATGCTCGCTTGTCTGGCGGGTTCGCGAGCTCATTTGAGACAGCGGGTTCAATCTCAGGCGGCTGGTGGATGGTAATTAATAATGCAACCTTCCTTCTCCCAGCACAGTTGAGCCTAGCGCTGCAAGGATGCATGCCCCAATGACGGGCACACTCACTCGTGGCATTGCCCGAGCTTGGGCAAAAAAATGCAGCTGTCAACACACAAGAAACACTCGTTGCTGCATGCGCTCTCCCCGTTTTCTATAGCCTACAACTCACTGGCCCACCGTGATACTGCACGTTAAGTGCAAGTCCATGCGGCTGATCGGGAAGTCGTGCCTAAAATGCGGAAGCTGCATGGGGTTGGTACTAAGCAACTGGCTCACAACACTCCACGTAATGTCCGATGTTCGCTGAACAGATAAGGCTTGGAGTTTGTGGTCAGCCTCCGAGGGCTGGAGAGACGAAGCCTGTGAAAAAAAAGTGTTATCAGGGCCTCATGCATTGCAAAACTCCAAACCAAAATACCCAAACGTCGGTTATCTGCCAAAACACATGAATCTCAGATCCTATGGCTTCACCAGAGTTGCCCCGACCAACAATTTCGCGGAGTGCGAAACTTGGGGCCCCTGCGCCGCTGCACGCTGATGCCAAGACCTTGGTTTTATCATGTCAGCGTGCGTGAGCGCTCAAAGTGCGGAGAACGAAGCGTGAAATGTCGGAAAAAACATGTCCAGCTGTAGTTGAACTGTCTTCGTTCCAAAACTGCTTTGCCCGACCAATCCTCACACATCACATGCTTCGAAGCTGCCAATTTGCTTGACAAAGGATGATGCAAACGCTCAGCATCCACTCCCACGTTCTCCAAAACCACATTGACCCACTCAACACAGCAGGCTTGCGCACGGAGCGTTTTGGAGACCGGGACCGCGCAGCCCTGACGCTGATAGCAGTGCATTGATTGATACTGAATACACTAGCCCACACAAACAGATCACAATGGTTTTGTTCAATCTGATTTTCTCCCATTTTGCTTCCTACATGGCAACTCCGTTCCATTTAAAGGCTGCGCGGTGAAGAAGACTTTGACACACCGGTGCACGCCTTCCGTCAGCATTTTCAGCCAGAATGTTCGCCAGATCAGGAAAGGCATCGCAGCCGCAAGCCGAGACCTTCCTTTATATTAAAAATATAGTTCCTGGAAATGTCCAGTTTTTAGACAGTTTCTTATTCTGGATTGCGTGACTTCTGCTGCTACGTCCCTCGGGCCCTAGTTAAGCATCAATCTAGAAGCTTGAAAAATCACTTCAGCAAGCCTCATTTGACACCAGTGCAGCCGACAGATCAATGCAGATAGCCACCTAGCAGTGGCACAAACAGCGTGCAACAGGCATCAAACGTGCACCGTGTAAAAGACGGTATGATTCTTCCCTCCCCCTCCGCCCCCTCCCTTTCCCTCTCTCTCTCTCTCTTTCTCTCTCTCTCTCACTTTCTCTCTCTCTCTCTCTCTTTCTTCCATAGCCGTTCGCGTTCTATACGTTCCGGGCGCCTCGCAGTCGCCTCCTTATAGAAAAGAACTGTGTTGCTCGACCAGCTGAGCTGCACCAGATGAACCTTCGCACGCAGTCCTGGTGTGGCTGTCACAAGGTCAACACCTGGCGATCAAAACACTATCGACGCACTCACTCACACGCCAAAAAGTCTGTCTTCGCTGGCAAAGGCCAACCACAGCAGTTAGCGGGCCAGGGCGCGAGTAATTAGAAATCTAAAAGAAAAAACTCTTCACTGCAGTCATCATGGTGTGAGCTTCTGAAGGGCCCGTCGAACCGCATGGGTGCTCGAGCCCTGTGGTGGGAGGAGCAGCTCTCAACTCAGCACCAACAAGCCCAGGCAGCTCCAGGCCTCTTGCTAGGTCCAAAAGCTGCGGTTTCGCCTGGGCAACGCGTGTCAGGATGAAATGGGTGAAAGAATCTGTCCATGGAGAGGGTATGAGGAAGGAACACAAGGACCCATTACCATTACTGCATCCTTAGAAAGTGTGGCTAGTCAAAAAATGTTGAAGAGCCAGCCGAGGCAGCCTTGGAGGGTGCAAGGAAAGACACGCCAAGGGTCTGAACGCACAATGTCTTGGCCCATCTGAGTTCCAGGCGTCTACACCATCAGACACTTCGCTAGCGCAGATCTGGCCGTAGGGCATGCAGGCTGCGCCGGTCGGAGAGGCTAGAAACCAGTCTGTGTTGGCCCAAGTCGCCGTTGTGTATCCTATGGTTTTGGGGCGACCGCAGATATTGAAGGGAGTCACCAGTTGAAACCACTTTTAGAACGCCTCGCTCACTTGCTTCGCCAGTCCAAAAGCGTCACAGGATAGATGTCCTGAGGTAAGCCCGGATTAGGCTCGTGACACAGTAGTCGTGCGCAGAGCAAAAAAAGGTTACTGTCTGAATCGTGTGTAAAGGGGGGAAGGGATGCCAGTATACAGAGGTAGAACGTTGAAATCTTCTAAAGTGTCCAAAAGCAAGCTGTTGTGATCGAGTTTTAGACTGGGATGTTTGACACAAAGCCACCCAAAAACTATCGCTCCCCACCCGTGCAAGAACGGATGCGCGTATACATTGGAGCCCAGCCTCGCCGTCTCGTATTGGTCCTACCACTTTCACATCTGTACAACCCTGTCCACCGGCGTGCCCACAGATCCCCGTCTCGCCCATCGTCAAAACATGCGACCGCGTGCAGGAGATTGGCATAAAAGTTTCTTCGCCTGGGGCCCAGAAACATGAGGGTGCATGTACTGACGAGTGGCCCGGCAGAAGCTTTCACCAGCTTGGACTGCAGTGATAACCAGTTACATTGAAACCAGACACCTCAACCGCAACGCAGCAAGGCAAGAGAGAACTGAATCTTCCCTGAAATGGAGCCAGAAGCAACGAATGCAGTCGCATTCTCTCGGCCAACCAATACACGGGCACTTGAGACTCAAAAGCACATGCTTGATTGGGTCGACATTGATGTGCTTGGAGTAGAGAAGAGTCGACTAAACGGATGCCTGGGAGAATCCCGGGCCCCAGTGCCTCCAAATGAATCTGGGAGCAAAGTTCTCGGGTGGGAGCTAGCACCACAGCCTGGGCTCTGCTAAGCTATGGCTGTTTGCGGATGACTCTCACGCTTTCTTCACTGACACGAGTGCTAGCGATCATCACTGCGTCTCTCGAGAGCTTTCGAGGTGTTGTGGTCTAAACAAGCCATTGAATTCATGCGCCAATTAGGACGTACGGAGACACATATGTACATGGCATGCCCAACTGTCGAATGACACTTGCGTCTGCTCAGATCGCTACCAAATTCTCCGCGGCGCAGGGTGGAGTCGAATGGGGGGGGAGGCCGGCCCCCCCCCCGCGACATTTAAAGCCAATTCTTAAACCATCGAAATCATGAGTCGGAGCACTTCACCACCCCCAATACTTTTTTGCTAAAGCAAAGACAACTCAGGTAGCGTAACCGCTACCTTGAAAAACCGAAGTCTGGTCACTCCAAGTTTATGTTCGGCGACTCCGACGCAGCTCTCTCAGGAGGGAAGATGTTCCCCCATCACACAAACATTTTGCAGGTTTAGCCCCTGCAAAACATCATTTCTGAGTGCAACAATCACCTCCAGCAAGTGAGAAGACACACATGTGACCTGGCACTTATGTGTTTATATGCTGCCGGACCCTAGCCGGCCAACTGCGTAAGCATACCGGAAGTAGCTAAGGCTATTTTCGGCTATACAGTGTCTAAGCATACCAAGGGTTACCCAACATATACACTATATATACATACATTTATATTTATGTAACTACAATCAATAGGTGTTCAAAGAAAATATGACAATTCTCATGACCAAACCTGTTGAGCAGCAAATGTAAACCGCAACACATGGTTTGCAAAGAAAAGCCTTCTCTTCCAACAACCCAAGATCAAGGGTTTGCAACCTGTATAAGTCCACCTCTGCTACCACTTACAAATTGCAGGAACCTAAGACCTCCGCTTCCGATTGTTCAGCAGAATATAGCTGAAAATGGCTGTAACCAGTGACAAGGCCCTGTCCGGGGTGTGTACATTTTTCCAACAGGTGGGTGTGTCTGAGAATAGGAAAATCCCTCTGTCCCATCTCGTTTTTCCTCTTACCAGGGGTCGAAATGTGTCTCCCTATTCCAATCCATAATAGGAGGTTTTTGTCCTGGGCTGTCCCTCTCTTGCTTGCACATGAAAAAGCGACCCACAGGACCCACATGGGTTGACCCACACAGGTGGAGCAAATAAAAAGCAACAAGAAGCAAACCCAGTGGCCCAGCCTCCTACTTAGCATCCTATAACCTCTGGCTGGTAACTAGGGCAAAACCTGGATTACCCACTGTGATGTCTTGACATCCGCCAGATGTCTGAGTTCAGGCAGCGAACCCCAGGCGCTCTCCAGAAATCGCTGCAACATGGCTCGTCAGCAACCACGCGGTTTTCTCTGTGGTTGGTTAGGTTCCGCTGGTCGGGGCCTGTTTTGAGCTTGCTGTCATCTCAACAGGAAGGTTGTGATTTGTGGTGTACAATTAACCACCAAACTTCACCAAACTTCAACTTGTTTTGTGTCACCTGTGCAGCGAAGCATTGTATGATTCGGATCGTTCATTACAAAGCATTATCAAACGCTGCTGCAGGCTGGAATCAATGACAATGAGCATTTTTTTGTCTTTTCATCCATGTGATCAACCAAGAACAACCATTTCGTTCGCATGCCGCATGCTGGCATTTTCTGGTTTAACAGTTCTACAAGCTGTTAGTCAAAAAGCCTTTTTCGGAGGTCTCCTGCTCTACTCCTTGGAGGAAGGGACCGAGGGGATATCACTCTTGCCCTCCCCCAGTGAACACCCCCATGTAGTTCAAATCGTGTGTGAAGCATGTTCACCCCATCCACCTCCACCTAATCCACCCCACCCAGCTCTGGCGTCCATCTCCACATGAGAATTCAATGTCTTGTGCCGATCCAAGGAAGGAGCGCGACATCCGAAAAGAACGTGCTCAGTACGCTTTTTGTTTGTGGCGAAAAGGGGAACATCAACGCACTTCTTTCGACAAAGGATCGGAGTTTTCGAGATGAGCAGTCCGACCCGTCGTCCGAGGTGATCTGAAGGTAGCATCACACCGACCCCCTAGTCCAAAAGACCGAGCGATCGGCGTTCCGACCCCCTCCGGTTCGGGGGGTATTGGTAGTAGGCCAGTCATGGCCAGCGGCGATACCCACACATGTCCTCTGTGTTCATGGTCGTTAGGTAGGGGGGGTTGGATGATTGAAGGACCAGGGACCTTCTCAGAAGGTATGCGGAGGAACCATCATTGGGAGGGTCTCATGTCTTCTTAGTGGTTCGCTAGGCTAAACCCAAAACAACCAATGATGGTCTGTCTTGGCGTGATTCCAATGTATAAACGCAAAATTGGTGAAACCTGTAAGTTCATGTTCTGCTTGTTTCGTCTCGCTTTTCAAAAATTGCTGGAACTCTGGTCTGGTTCACCGGCTCAACTTCGGTGCCTCTGCACCGGTCGAACGGTGAAACCCGGGGAAGGCGACGGATCCCAGCGCCCACCGAAGCAGTCGGTTCCCGGTCTCAGAGAATGGCGAATGGCTACACAGGGCAAACAAACAAATGCCGGACATGGGGCAACTGACAACGGCCTGGTGACATGCCTATACCTCCGTTTCACTGATTTGGTTGCACAACAAACGACTTACACTTGGTCCTTCACAGAACTGCGGCATCGCCAGACCCGGTGTCCATCCGGACAAAACCGACAGACGAGTCTCCTGATCTAAGGAATCAGGAAAACGAGAGAACGAGAACCAGATTGATAAAAGCATGTTTTGCAAATGGCATTCGCATCATGCTACTAAAAACTACTATACAGGCAGGTAGTGAGTGACCCTTGCTTGGGGTTACCCAACGGCCTCCTTTATGGCTGAAGATGGGTCCAAGCTTGACGCCATTCTCAAAAATAAGGCTTCTGAGCATTGTAAACTGAGAATCCATGTTTGGCTGTTGACCCACTTCGGCATGCTCCAGTGGGCCTTATAATTATAGGTGTTCCTTTAGCAGCCCGGAAAACCAGGTTTAATACAACTAACCAAGATTCCTTGAGTTTGTGTGGAGGATATGATCTTTGCAAAGCCCCTGGATTCAAACGAAAAACACGAAAACCAAACCGCAAAGACATCTCTCTGCGAATTCCTCCAGATTGGCACCCAATGTGAGACCAAAGTTCCGCATGCAGATGGCCTCGCGACGTAGGAAAACGATGCAGCGCGCCCAGCTCGATCATAGGAAAACGATTGGGTAAAATTGGTTACAATTACACTGTCAAAAAGATTGGACCAATCTTCTTTCCAAGTCTTCCTTTCAGTGTGATAAAGGGTGTTCTTTTTACAGTGTCGGGTCTGGAAAAACAACAACCGTTGAGAACGTTTTCACTGCATTTGGCCTGTCTAAAGCACGGTCGACACGAGAATTCTGAGAATGAAATACAGAACGCATACTGTAAGAATACATACTATATAAATGAATGCATTAATATGAAATACATTGAAATACATACTACAGCAGAATACCGTTACTAAATGAATGAAATACGATGAACAAAAACAGAATACATACTAGTTGTACAAACCCACTCCCGAGCTTGCCTCGATGGATTCCGAGCTTTACAACGCCTCATGTGGGCTGTCAGCATGAATTTGCCTGGCGCCGGCGGATCGTATGGCCCAACATGGGCTGCGAAAAGCTCTTTTCGCCGTTTTTGGGGCAAACTGAACAGGCAACAAAATCCACACTCCAGCTCAATGATGATCAGTTCATTGCGGGTGTTGCTTTGAGAACAGTTCTTTCTTGCCGGAACTGTTCCCAAACCATTGAGATTGAGAGATGAAAGGCTGGTGATGGACCTGCAGTGCGGGGAGAAAGTGGACCTGCTCTATGAGTGTGTGGCAAAGCAACCTATATGTATCCAATACAGTTTGATTTTCAGAAAGTTGTCTCTAGCGGGTGTACTTGGGCCTGTGAATGCCCTGGTCAAGTTGAACCAACTGAAACCAATTCTTCATGATCATGGCCCTTGAGCCCTTGACCAACAACAAACTTTTGAGGGACACCTCCCAATCAGGGACTCTAGTCATGGCTCTTGACCCATCTGCTCCCTTGGTGCGCCACCACACCCCCTACACAGCTCAAACATGAGCATCGCCCCATCCCAACAATACAAGGAGCTTTCGTACGTCCCGCGACGATGAGGTGATGACCCGATGTGAAAAAACACATGTGAAAGGAGGTGGTGACCCGATGAACCAATTCTGCTGAACCGCACCTCCATTCTCACCGCAGTGGTGGGAAATGCGGTGGAGGGGTTCACACTGCGGTGGGAAGGGAGGTGCGCTTTGGTGAAAAAGGGCGGTCGCACGGCACGGCAAGAAGGTTGACAGTTGATTATATGAAGCCTCACCAGCCTGGAGATGCTTGCTACCATGCAGGTAGTTGTGGTGTTTTGTTTGTTCAATTTTGTTCATTAACAATGAAAGTGACAAGGGTTCCGGGATATCAGCCCCAAACAACCACCACAACCTACGGAGTGGGAGGTGTTGGGAAAGGTATCCTATTGTATGGAGAACCCTGGCACGGGTTGGAACACGACGGGGAACACCGGAAGGGTTGGTACCCGTTGTGTATGGCAGAGTGGGTTTGGGGAGGGGCACCTACGGCCACCTACGACGCAAACCCGAATGCACGAAAGGCACGAGTTGCACGGAACGGCGGGCGAGGTCGACCGACGTACCGGAAGCTGAAAACACGCAAGTGCTTGTTTTCTTGAGCCATGATGGGCGTCGGTGTGAAACAATGACTTGTCGACCGACGACCGAAAACGCTGTACATGAACCCTTTATGACATGGCAAGTTAGGGGTTACCACAGTGTGTGATATTTTGACTCCCCCCTCGCCGCTTTGCGTGTCATGGGTTCACTGTATGTACAGGTATCAATTACCGCGCATTAAGCAGCGGCTTTTGCACCTACATCGGCACCTAACGAAAAGCTTCGGTCCCTAAGGGAGGGTTTCGGCTCGCGAATATCCGTACGTATGCCAAGAAGGCATAAAGCCTTGTACCACTTCTGCGGTGGCAGTGCTTTTGTAAAGATGTCGGCGGCCTGTTCGTTGGTGTCAATGTATTGCACATTGATGCATGGGTCATCGAGGCACTCTTTCAAAGATGAGAGGTTTATCTTGTGTGTCCGGCCGATATGTCGAAGTTTGGGGGAATACCCCTTACGAACGACTATGATGGTGGCTTGGTTGTCCTCGTGGATAACTAAGTCCACCGGCCTCTGCAAGAGCTTCTCCCAAAGCTGGAGAGCGGGTATGCCCTCCTGGTACAAAGAGTGTGCCAAACTTACCACTTCTGACTCCGTGGTGGAGCGTGAAGTGGATGTCTGTCTTTTCGAGATCCATGCAAGTGGGAAAAATGTGTTAGGACCTTTTAGTGTTAGGAAGCCGCCTGAGGTTGACTTCACGTCACCAGAATCGCCTCCGAAATCCGCGTCGACATACAGCTCAAGCCTGAGATCCTTTGGATCGTCTTGGCAAGAGGCGGTCAGTCTGTAGTCTAACGAGTATTGGAGGTATTGTATTAGCCTTAACAACTTCTTATCGTGCACTCGGGTCCAGGCTTGGACCTTCGTTGCTAAGTCGTTAATAGGCTTAAGGATATCCAGTCTAGACAGGCGGGCCAACCAAAGGGCCTTCATTAGTATCGAACATGCTTTGGGGGCGAGTTCTCCAGGAGAGTCCTCGTCCTCCTTTGGCCATGTTCCATCGGGGATAAAGGGTGTTTGTGCAGGTTTGATTTTATCGACTTTAGCAACGCTTTTATAAAGGTCTATAGTCTGTTGGGCATAGTCCTTCATGTCGAAAATCAAAGCATCGGGAGCCGCGCCTAAAGCAGCGTTCTCCTCACCCTGTACTTTGTCGAAACTGGCATAAACATGATTTCTTCCGAGGATTCTATAAATGGTTTCGGGAGGCTCAACGTTGACCTCTGACATTATTTGGTTCCAAAAGGGAGCATGGTGCTCGGATGGTCCGGATAATGTCAAGTCGTCCACGTATGTTGAGAGCATGAGACCTGTCCCTTTGAAATAAAAATTTCCGGGGTACTCAGGGATCTCCTCACCGTTCATCTTCTTTAAAATCCTCTTTAAGTGGTTTTCCCACATTCCGCCTGCATCGGGATGTCCATACAGTGCCCTCACTAGAAGTACAACTGGACGGGTGAATTTTCCTTTCCACCACTCCGGGCGGAGTTCAGGTGGAAGTTCGATCCACGTTTTGTACTTACTTTTGAGAAAGGCTTGAACATAAGCCTTTACGGCGTCTGCCGCCGTGCAGGCATGTCCCGGCAAGGAGCCGTAGGCTAAACAAGCGTTTAAGCCCTGTACGGAAGTTGGGTTCGCGCCCAACTCCTCGTAGACGGCGGCGACGCCATTCTCGTCGCGTGCACAGTCGCCGCGATATACTATCCGCCCCTTCATTTTGTGAAGGTGTTCAGCCAATTCCCAAAATTTGATTGAGGCGATAGTCATTAGGCGGCCAAAGTGTACGGACACCTTGCTAGCCTTTGCCTCAGCCTTGACTGCATCATATTCTTGAACCGAATCAAGATCCCATGTGCCGATGTCGGTCAGGGATGTTGCTTCTTCCTTTACTTTCTCAACGGCTTTAGGGTTCGCTAACATCTCTGCTCTCGAGAGCAACTTGGTTACCATGGCATGCACCCTACCGTGATGTTCAGGATCTTCAGGAATATCGAATGCATTTCGAACAAGAGTTTCCAAATCCATCAGGCATTCTGCCATCTGGTTTGCAACTTCGTCGGTTTCGACGGCCAATGCAAATGTATCGGCTCCTGCAAGTGCGGAGATGTGTTTCAAAGATTGCTCTTCACCCTGTGATCCTCTTTCCGCGCCTGTAAGGCAGCGGCTGGGACCACACATGGCATGGCTGGAGCCGGAGCTAGGTTGGCCTTCTGGGGGTACAACGCTCTGGCTATTTCGCCTACCATTCGTGGAGGGTAAAAGGCGGTCTTTGCGGTCTGAGATCCAACCGCGTGATCGTGTTCATGTGGGGAGTGTGTGCACTTATGCTGCGAAAAGGCATCTACGATGCGCTGGCTTGTCGTCATGAGTCTCCAGGTCTTCTTAATGGGTCTATCCTTAGTGGATATAACTCCTACAGCGCAACCATCGAACTCAACTTGTTGGAATTCTGGATGCGAGTCAAAGAAGGACTGGACGTCGCGGCGACTCCAACTTTCGCAGCCCTTTGGCCATTCAAAGGTCACAGTGCCCCCCCCTGCTAAGGACGATCCCTGCGCTTCTTTCGAATTCCGCGAAAAGGCGCTTGGACTCACGAATCTGCTGTGCATGTACACGGGCAAATCGTGCACCTCCCTTGGACCTGTTGATCCTTTGCCATGGGGACCCTGAGGTACAGGGTATTGACGCCCACAGGTCTGGCACCTCCTCACAGGTCTCCAAATGGTTATGGAGTTGGTCCTGCATGTCGGCGTTTGTCAGGTCGAGGTGTTCCTTGCTCAGGGGTACATGTGGGATTCCCAACTCTAGAAATGTCTTATGCATCTGAGAATCAGGGGCACACGCAAACTCGAACATACAACGGTTGAACTTAGGTGGTCTCTTCTTACCTCTACTTCTCTTCTTCTTAACTTGACTTACTTGTGATGCTTCGGTCATTGCAGGCATCCCAAACACCGGCACGCCACTTTCGGGTCTAGTTTGTACTAGTTGGGTCCTATATGTGGTGTGCGGGGTTATCGAAAGGCCGGCTATTATCGTTGGCGTAGCGCTGGCACCCTCTGATGCCTCCGGCGGAGGGTCCGCTGGCGGTGGTGGAGGCGGATCTTCTGGGGCTACAGGAGGAATTTCTTCAACAGTGATTCCTTCCTTTCGCCTTGCCAAAAGTTCGGCCTTCTCCTCTTCTACAAGTCTTGCGAAACGCTTTCGGCATTCATCGGTATGATGACGTGTCTTGCGCTCGCAGGCCTTGCAGCCAGGAGTTTCGCTGAATCGGATTACTCGATCTAGTGTTATGTAGACACTTCTGGATTTAGGCCCCACGGGCGTCGGCGGCGCAGCGCCTTCACCCTCTTCCCCAAAGGGAACCTCTTTCATGGGATAGTCGGGCATATCTAGTTTGGCAATGTCATCCAAAATGCCTAACGAACCACCATGGAGATGCCTCAACTTTGTTGAGGCCATGGGAAAAATGGGCGGTCCCTCCTCTATGTAGATTTCGGCCTCAGGCACATCTAACACATTTGGGCGCTTACTAACTTTAAAATCCATGTAATCCATGATTCTAGCTACATAACGGTAGCGGAAACCCGACTCGATGCGCCATCCCATGAAGAGACCAGGCGACATGTTTGGTTCGAGAGTCCTCTTGCTTACCTTGCGATCTCGGTAATACACCAGTTGACCAAAACATCTGCGAATGCCATCGAACTTGGACTTAGTTAGGGCTTCCCATTGTGACTTGGCTGGGTCTGACAATGACGGGCGATCGAACGACATCGACATGCAGGCATATGGAAACGAGTATGTATGAAACTCATATGGCAGCCCGGATTGCATGTGGATTGCACGACAACACTCTTTTTCCTCACAAATGTCTCGCTCTAGTGTGGCGTTATGGGGCCACCTGTTGGGAAGTGAGACTTCGGGGAGCAAACCCACTTCATGAGCGGCTTGTTCCAATTCACCTGCTTCGTCCATCTTGATGAGGACACACGATGCTAATTCGTTTGCTCTTAGCCCCAAGAAATGTCTAAAGTTCTTGGCGTGATTACTAGCTGTCCTGTTTACCATGGGATAGGCTATCCTTGCGCCAGAAAAGGTATCTCTGACTATGTGGAACACCTTGATCCCACCCGTCCCCTTGCCGGCGAAGTCATCGCCCTTGGCCATGATCACGTCGTCAGTTGACAGTTGTTCGAATGGTCCTTTGGGAGGATCAATCATGTCATCATCTCGGGTGTCGGGCTTTCTCGCCACCCTCTTACTAGTGGACTTAGAAATTTGACAAACAGGACAATAAGGGTTCTTAGGATAGTGGGTTAAAATATGTGGCTCTTCGAATGCTGCAGCTTTTAGCGCCTCGGGTGTGCCATCCAACTCGACATCCGCAATCTCCAACAATGTCTTGTCGTCATCGGGATGTGGAGGAACCCTCTCCGCGCCCGAGCTAGGGGCAGCGGCTATAAAACCCTTACTTTGACTAGAATTGGATTTTGGTGAAACATCGGAATCGAGGTCCATAGGTTCGCTAACGACATCATCCGTCACACTTGGTGTGGAAAGCTCCCCATCAGAAAACATGGAATCCTCATGATTGGTGGAGGCCGGGGAGGCGTCAACTGCACCCATTGGTTGCAACCGGTCTGGTGGAACAAAGTCAACAGGGGTGACTTCTTCGTCGTACTGGGGAACGTACTCCACAACTCGGCTGGCGCATATCCGATGCTTTTTTGGAACACGAAGCCTGCATTTCGGGACCACGCTGGGCGGTACTAGGTATGGTACCTGCTCGCGTGGGTCCCATATGGACATATACCCCTTATCCATAACAGTCTTACCAATGGACTGCGCCGGGGGGCATTCATTCAAGATGTAGACCTCTTCTCCATCAAGGATGGGACTGCCTTTAAACCCCAAAGATTTCACACTTTGTTGGGCACCCCCCCCTGTCGTGAAGTTCACGGGGTTCTGCGAGGGGGCGGCATGTTGTCTCATGCTTGAAGTTAAGGCTTGTTTGCCGAACAAATGTCTCCCAGCAGCGGTGTCCCATAGCCAGGAGATCTTCCCATTTGAAAAGGCAGGGAGGGCATGTACCTGTGCAACAGCGGCGGTGGCCTTTGCCTTCTCCTTTGGGAAGCGGAGAGCCTTGGGAGGCGGTCCCTTGTATTTGTTCTGCGAATCATGAAGGAACGCGCATTGCTTTGCGCGGCAGCTGTTGTACGCGTAAAACGCACAGGGTGTTCTCGCTTTCTCCTGGGCGGTCATGTCGGCTGCACGCTTGACCTGCTGTGACCTTGGTGTGGTCGGAGGTGTTGGCGTGTTGCCCTTGGGCTTGGCCTTTGGTGGGCCTTTCGGAGCCTTAGACTTGGGGCCTGGGGCTGCGGGAACCTCAACAGACTGCTGCTTATCCTTCTTAGCCTTTTCTTTCTTTTCCTTCTTTTCCTTCTTCTTGTCCTCCTTGGACTTCTCTTTCTTAGGTTTATCGGTTTTGGCGGGATTAGCGGGGATCGCCTTAGGGTTATACGTGGTGGCTAGATCGGCAGTATGGGAATCCCGTAACTTCTTATCGAAGGCCTGCCTGTTAGCCTTGACCCGTTCTAACTCAATGTACAAATCCACCTTCTCCCACAACCACTTTGTGGACCGACGATGGCTTCCCAGTGGGGACTCTCTTGACTTTGCTATTTTGGTAGCTAATGGGGTGAACTGCTCAAGCTCGTCCAAAAGATGATTAAACAGAGTTGTCTCTCTCGGCAGATCCTCCGAGGGGATCGCAGCGAGGATGTATCTGTACTTCTCCTGGAAGGTTATGAGGTCCTCGGTCTTGTGCCCCTTTAGCCTAAGGGTCAGGAGGTTCCTTTCGCCTAGCATGCCGATTCTGTCTTTCTCTAGCTGAAAATGACGAAAAATCGTAGCAAGCATGACGCGACCACAAGGCATGCCAATACCTGACAATCGAGATTCTTCCACCATCCGTTGAAAAATGATACCAAATCTACCTGACTTGCACACTTTCAACATTTTCGTGGCAATTTCCCGGTCGGTTCTGGGAAAGCGTGGGTCACCACGAAGGGCGGAATCGTCCTTGGTAAGACACTCTTGAGCCCAGTGATACAAGTCTGAACCTGGGGTCTTTTGCAACGAACCGATGTTCATGAGAACCTGGTTGATGTATCCCCGTGCTTGACCCGAATCAACTGGTATATTGGGTAGGATCAGGTTCGACAAGCCCTTGACATAAACAATCTCGGACTCATGTTCTGCGTAGTCGGTGATTTCCGAACTAGCTGTCGGGGTTGATTCTACCTTACGATCCTCTTTATTCATTGTGAGGTGTGGACACCTAATTTCCCGATGCTTGCCCCCACACATCCTGCATAAGTCCTCTACTTCACTGTCGCTAGACGAAGATGATGAACTTGGGGAGCCACCGCCGTCCTCTTTCTTGGTCCGCTCAAAGACGGGGAAGGAAGGTGGCAAGACCCTTGCTCCTGGTTGTGGTGGAGGAGGTTGCGTCGATGACGCTGCAACGTTTGCCATGGGGTTTGGGTATCCGGCCGGCATCGGCGCGCAGGCACAAGGTTTCGGACACGCACTTGGGACCTCAGTCATCAGACCTGGTGGTGGTGCTGGTGTCATGCGAAACGGCATGGGAACCCCATGCTCAGGCGGTGGTGGTACGGGAGGATGTCCGGTCTGTACTAATGACAACACCTGGTTTAACATCTCTCTCGTTTGACCAAGTTCACGCTCGAGAGCAGCAACATACACTGAGTCCCGTAACACAGGTGTAGCTCCATCGTGAGGTGTGCCGACTGGCGTTCCGACATAAAATTCTTGCGGAGCCATGTGATGAAAACTCTTCGGAATCCGCATATCGACGACTTGAGTCGTCGTAGGCACAGTACTGTGCTGGACCGCCTGGAAAGGCGCAGCGAATTCAGAGCCTTCCACTTGGTGGCTCAATGTCGAACGGACACTGTGAAGGGGTTGTGTTGAGGGTGCCGGCGAGATCGGTGGCTCCTTTGGAGAGCTTGGTACCGGCGATCTGGCGGCGAGTTGCTGTGTGAGGTACGCATTCTGCCTCTGCAGTTCGATGAGCTCGGCAGTTGCGTTTGTGTTTACTTGGTCTACATGGGCACGATATGCGGCTTCCACGCCGGACGCCCACTGATGAGCTTGTTGCTCAAGTTGACGTTGGCGCTGAACATGTTCATGTTGTTGGGACTGAACGTACTGTTCGGCTTGTGCCCTAACATGGCCGACCATAGCCTCAGCTTGAGCCTTAGCCTGTCCTACCATGTTCTCAGCCTGTTGGCGAGTCTCATGGACAACGAACTGAGCCTGGGACTGGACCTGTGTCGCATGTTCTTCGGCTTGGGCCGCTAAATGTCTAGCTCTCATTGCTTCGATGGCTTGTTGTTCAGCCATCGACGCAGCGTGATGGGCTATGTGTGCCGCTTGGTTAGCCTCTTGTATTGCTGCCCCGGCTACAAAAGCAGCTGCCGGCATATTGGGGTCTATAGGATTATGTATGTAAGGTTGGGACGGCTTAGGAACAGAGGCTAGTGATATGAAGGGTACCGGTCGTTGACTAGAACTACTAGGTGCCCCCCTGTCCAACAGCTCCCTGCCCCGTGCACTCACGCCACGATGCCGCCTGGGCTCCTCCGATGAAGGCGACTCTTCCGCCATTGTCCTGGGACCAGGGCGGGGCTCGACGCGATTCTGTCGCGTACCCCGGGTTCTGGTGGTGATGGTGACCGATGCGGCCGGGACCCTACCTCTGCTTGGGGCCGTTTCGAACTCAGGTGACGAACGAGACCGACCGGCGGAGGAGGGGTCCGAAGGAGGTGTGATACCTGTGTGGTTCGCCATCCTTCCCAGGCGTGCCAGCAAACTTTTGCGTGCACGAAACGAAAGGGTCTTTGCCCAGGCCCGCGCTTTCAGCGGCAGGACTTCCGCGCCATTGGGCAGCGGCATGAGTGCATTGGAATGAAACCAAAACAACAACAATTAAGTTGAAGGTTATGGTATGACTAGTTGATGCATGACCACATACCCATGAATGCACCCTGGAACATGCCTACCCTAACGAACAACGAAAGGGCCCGCGCGTAGAGCAGCGGCTAGCATGCGCACTCATCGGCGGCGGCGTCCACCGCCGCGCCCGCCCTGGCCTGAGTATTGTTGCAATACGAAGGCTTGTCGGGGATGATGTGCATCCCAGTGGGCAAGGTGCGACCAAATATAGTCGGTTAACACCTGTATGGCTCCACTAGGTTCCGTAGGGTAGTCCCTGGCTTGGTAGCCCATCGCGAAGCAACCAGTGCGTCGGATCTCTGCAAGGATGTCAGCTCGATCATCCATAAACGCTCGGATCCTGAGCCGGCTCACGAGCTCGGCTTTTCCTCCGCGTCCCGTCTTCTCTCTGGCAGCCGGACGCGCGGCACTGGTCTCTAAACGAATCTATCTCCTGGATGGTCGAGTCGTAGCGGTCTCCCGCGCCCGTGAAGGAGATGATTGTTATTCGAGCAGGAAGCGATTCAAGCTGTTTAAGGCGGTCTGTGAGGAGGTTGGTTGGTGTACGCACCGGAGACAGCATGGTATCTAGTACCTTATGCCAGTCGAGGCCAACTTCAAAGACGCCCGCTTGAGAAGGGACTAGGGTATGCGGGTTTGCCAACTGTTGCCCAAACAACCGGGGCAACGGGTTCGGTTGGTATCTTGTGGTAGGATGGACACTTCGAGGCGTCTGAGGCAGGGCTGCCGGAGGGTGGCCTGTGTGGGGCAAGCCTTCCACCAGATGGCGGCTCCTCGTGACTATCGGCGCGTGAAGCAGCCTTAAGTACCCACCACGAATTGTCCAAGACGTTAGGTGCAGCTGTCGATGAGGCAGCTTGCGAAGCCCATGTCGTGTCATGGGGAACTGACGGCACACCTGCAGGCTTACCATACGGATATGGATAAGGATTAGGTGGAGGGGGCTTCCTCTTCGGTGTTACAGGCCTTGGAGGAGCCGGCTCTGGTTGCCGTCTTGGGTCCCGTTCCCACGAAGCTGATCTTCCGGTCAACGAGCCTGGCGGGGTCTTGTAGGGAAGCCCCGATGTGGCATGCTGGCTAGGAGGTCGATCAGGTGATCTGGGCTTTGGGGGTGTCTTAGGGGTTCTCGGTGTCGATGGCTCGCCTTGGTCGTCGTCACCGCCCCCAGGTGGGGTTGGATCGGACGGGGCTGCAGCCGTGATGCCCGCGCCTACTGGTACACGAGCACCAGCTGGCAGCGGCTTGCCTGCGCTGTCTGTCTCGACATGCACGGGTCTGTTACGCTCCTCAAAGGCTTCGAACGCTCGCCGCTTGGCCTCGGCAGACAATTGCCTCGCCTCCGGCGGGGGTGGTTTGACCTTGGTAGGAGGAGACCTTGAGCGGACCGGGCGTGCTTTCGAAGGCGGTCTCGCTGGTGGCGGAGACGCCGACGATGACTCGACAGACACCACCGGAGGTGGCGTGCTCTGGGACCCGGACGCTTTGGCGACAGGCGGTTGAGACAGCGGGGGTGCAATCGGTGTAGCGCTGGCTTGTGCTGCCTCCCGCGCCTGAGGCGGCGGCTGAGGCGGATGGGATGGCACGAACACCGTCTCAGTGGCTGTTGACAACTGAGGTTCATGCAATGGGACCCTAGGACCTGCGGCTACTGAGGCACCCTTTGGCTTATTCTTAGGGACTATGATTATTTGTCGAACATGTGGGGGCGTTATGGGTGGCGCCCTCTTTAGTGCATCGGGTGTTAGAATTACTCGAACACGCTTAGATGCTGGCTCGGCCAACTTCGGCTTTGGGTGACTTGGCTGACTGGTCTTAGGACGATGGCCCTCCAACCATGTGAGCCAACCGGCGTCTTCAGTCCTACCTTCAAGATTGCGGATGCGACGTGAACGAGCCTCAGGGTCAGAGTTATCTGAGTCTTCGGCATCTAGTTCATATAGGTCAGCATTTGCACTAACATGAATGGTGGACGAAGAGGGCAGTAGGTGATCGCCCTCGGCCTGCGGGGTGCTTGACCAGTCTAAGTCGTAGACCCGGTCTTGGGCGTCTTCAAGTGGCACCGATGGTTCGTGTTCGCGGTCCCATTGAGTCCTACGAAGGCGAAACGGCGTTAAGTGCCGATGGATGAAGGCACCAGGACCCGGGGTCATGATGACCGGACGGACTGGCTCCGCGCCTGAGGCAGCGGCCTTTGCACTCGTCGTTGGCTGATCTTGCTCGGACTCGGGCGCCTCAGGAGAGGCAGCCCCTTGGCCCTCTTCTTCCTCCTCCTCCTCAACCACGACGTCCTCCTCCTCCTCTGTGTTCTCTGGCCTCACGTGTGACAACACTTGCCCGAGCTCACCACGAAGCGCTGCTCCGCCCAACGCACTGGACGCGTGGGCCTTGGCATGCACGACTTTATTATTTAGTGTCTCGAGGATGGCGTCTTGCTGCTGCAAGGCGCTCATGTCAAGCTGGTCAGCATCGGGAGGAACAGGGGGAACTGCTTTGACAGGTCGAAGAACCGGAATCTGCTCGGGATTGCTGCGTGTCCACTTTGGGATCATTGGCTTAAGTGGGCCACGGTAGCTATATTCATTAGGACCCGGAGCATCAAGCGGTTCTGTGTCACCATATGGGATGGACGGAGGTGGCTCGAGTGGGACGACAGACTGATGCCCCCCCTGATGGTCAGCTGCTGTCGGAAGACTTGGTGCAGGACCCTTCGGCGGAGGTGGAAGTCGAATGGGCAATGATGGCTTGGGAACCTCAACAAACGTAGCCCCGGCCTTGACTTGAGTCGACCCTTTGGCCTGCGGTAACGGGACCGGCGGGACCTTTGGGGGTGGACTAGGTGGGACAGGCAGGCTACTGGACGAATGCGAGGCGCCCGCGCCAGAGGCTGCGGCTGGCTTAGACTTCGGCCCTGCGGCTACAGACTTTGGCTTTGCCTCAATCCCCTTTGACACTGACTTTCCGGCACTGGCCTTGGTGGCCTTTGCTTCTACCTGCGAACGAGGTGTCAAGACGATCGGGACATGCCCACGGTCAAGCGTGGGACGCCAAGGAGCTGTCGCTATCGCTGCACTGACCGCGGAGGATGATCCCGAAGTGGCCTTAGGGGCAGCAGAGCGAGATCGATCGGTGCGGGGCGGTGCGGCCGAAGAGGAAGCAGTCGAACCGGAATTAAAGACTGTTCTTGGAGGGGCGACTCTACTGGGATGTCCCCTGAAGATCTTATTGTTTATCAGGAGTTACTAAAGAAGTTATAAAGTTTACAGGACTTAGCTAAGTGGTTAAGTTGTGAGTGAAAAGCTAGCAACTTAGCAGGTTTGCTAACTGGTTAGCTAACTGGTTAACAGTTTGTATATAAAAATGCACCTCGGTTAGGTTTTTGTGTTTTCTTAATCAAAAAATATACATTTACATAAATATTCACAGTGTCTTTGTATATTCTCCCTGATAGACATGCTTGTGAATTGACTGTTTTCTGCTTCAAAAAGCAAAAACAATTTTGTGTGTTCATGTGAAAACACATTCAAGTGTGCCTTGGAATGTGAATCCATTGTCCAGGCTTTGTTGTTTCCAAACACAAACAGAGTTAATCTCTATTTGTGTTAGTGTAAAATATTTTGGTTTTGGTTCCAGGTGTAGTATGTATAG
>CAXAMN010011114.1:1024139-1038002 GCA_963970005.1 Durusdinium trenchii
TGGTTTTGGTTCCAGGTGTAGTATGTATAGGAGGATGGACATGGGTGTAAGATTGGATCACTCATTGTGCTATTTGGAGAACACTCTGCTGGACTCTAAACTTGGTGAGTGCCAGTGGGTTTGACCACCAAATGAATCCAGTACAGCATGGGGCATAGCTATATTAGCCCAAATGGACTTCCAAATGGCACCTCCATGAATTCCCAAATGGCACTTTGGTTGAGCCTGCCCACTCTATGATAGATCCAGGACTTGATCCTTTCATTGGGCCTATCAGGCATCTGGCATTGGATCATCTGCAGATCCCCTCAAGAGCTGTTCTCCAGGTTTTATGTCAAAGTAGCTAGTCCAACAAATGTCCACTGATTGATATGGACAACCTTAAACACCAAAACTCTTGATCATGCAAACGAACATATCTTACCATGAATTAGCATGAACCTATCTTTGGCCTGGTTGGCCCTTGAATGGGACATGAAAATCACCCACATGAAGCCATCAGGCTTGCAACAAGTAGTCCATGACATGTTCTGTGAAATATAGGTAAACTTTAAGCATCAAAATTCTTGATCATGCAAATGAACACACCTTACCATGAAGTAGCATGACTCTATCTTTGGCTGATTGGCCCTTGCATGGGGCATGAGAACCACCCACATGAAGCCATCAGGCTTGCAACAAGTAGTCAATGACATGCTATGTGAAATCTATGTGCCATGAGGACACTGGCAAGAACACATGCAAGAACACACTAGTACCACCAGGATGTTTTGAAACCTGCTGGAATGCGCTCTTTTGCTCACTTCATTTGAAGTGGCACAAGGATTCTGAAGTCCTTGTTTTCAAAGTGTGAATGTGCAGTGGTGCAAGCCAAGGAAGAAGTATGCACAAACTTTGCAATCTCATTCTGTCTAACAGTAGCAAAGCATCCAGTCTTGTCCACTTGAAGGACTTCGAGCATGGAAACCAAAGAGTAAGCAATGTTGTCAATGTCCACATGCATCCAGACTTGGCAAACTTGCAGGCTGTTGGTCGAACTGTGAAGGAAACAAAAATCACCTTTGCTGCAAATACCTGCTGGTTGGAGGTGTGCCTGTGAAGAGCTGTGCACAATGGTGTCAGCAGGCAACTCAAAGGCATTTAACACAATGGCTTTCAAAGCCTTGCTTGCAGCACCTTTGTTGACAAGCCTTGCCTTCTCTGAAAAGAGGTTTGGTTCCTTCAGCTTGGCAAGGTCATGGCAAATAAGCTCTGAAAGTACACTTTTTTCAAAGGTCAAAGTGTTGCTGATCGAGGTTGCATATCCTTAACAGGGTAAGGGTCAATGAAACCTGTGGTGGATAATAATGACATTGGTTGAACATTGAACCAACACAGTAAACACTAAACACTTTCTTGAAATAGCCAAGCATCGCTTTACAACCTTATGTTTTCTTTCTTGGACAAAACAGCTGGGAAGTTGACCATGTTTTTGGAGATGAGTGCCAAAGTGAAGACACCAATGAAATTTGGTATGCATATTCTCTTTGAAACCACATGATATGCAAAGAGAAAGGAATGTCGTCACAGCTCTGTCAACCATAGCAGGGGTAATCTTTCCCTTGGGTACCAGCTGGATCAGGTCAATGATGTCTGCAAGTGCAAAGAACACCTGACACTTGTCCTTTGTAGATTGCTCTGCATTTGGGATGACAATCTGCATAAGAAAGTATCCAAAAACACCCAAAAGACCTATAGCTTCAGATGCAGTGCATTTGAAAGTGTTTGCCTTCGCATTTGCAACCTGTCTTTTTTTGGAGAACAAAGATGCCAAAGGTGTTGTCATTGACTTTGGCAGGACCCAGGTTCTGAGGCATTGCTCAATGGTGGGGTACACATTGCCAAACATACCATCAAGCTCCACCAGCAACAAATGCATAATTGTTTGGAAAATGCCTGTGACCAAGAAACAATGCATCCAGTCATGTATGAACTGAGAAATTGGGAGAACATCTTGGGACAAGCTCCTGCAGTGGAGTAAACCATGGATGCTGTAGTTGAATCCAACAGCTTGCTGCCACAAAGCAAAGTCTCCTTTGTTAAGAGTTGCCTTTTTCTCTTCAAGTCTTGATATTGTTTCAGCAATGTCTTGGTCAGTGGATTGCTGAATCCTTGTGAGGTCCCATTCATCTGCCACTAGGGTGTTGGATCCATCTTCTTGTAGTAATCCAGACTTTGAAGTAACCAAATTTCTGCAAAATATGCAGAACTTTGTTCCTGCATCACCTTTGAGATTGAATATGTACTTGTGCGCAGATCCATCTTGTAAGAATGCACCCAGTGTATAAAACATTCTAATTGTACACCCTCCCTGATCTTTCAACAAGAACCCTGCTTCTTTGGGATTGCAGGAATCTGGGCGCAGGATGCAATTCAAAATAACTTGTGTCACTTGGGACATCCCAGACTCAAGTTCTCCAACAAAACTTGATCTACAAGCCATGATGCAAAACCATGCCTCTTCTTTGCTGAGGGCAACTGGACCAAATTCCATAAAGGAAATGTATATGCATTGGACTTTTCTGCTAACATCTGCACTTAACACATTTCCTGGTACCACCTCATCACTGTAATATATGATTCTCCAGGGCTTTTGTGCAGTGCATGGGTGTTGGGGCAGTGTCCTGGCCACCAACTCTTGCAGTCCACCACCTTGTTGATATGCAGCATGTAACATTGTGAGAAAGTTCACAAACAATAATGGCTTCTCTGCACCATCCTTGCAAACAACATTGGTAGTACTCAGCACAGGTCCATATGCATTGTAACCTTTCACTGTGTAGTCTCTGGCTTCAGCCACATGTTTCCTGGAATGTAGGTCAGGAAGACCATTGAGTTCAATGTCTTGAATCACTTCTGAGAGCGCACTTGCTGTGATCTGAGGGTTGTTTCTCCTCAGGCCTTCCAACCTTCTAAGTTTGGAAGCCCTAGCATCCATGGCATAGAATGCTGAATGTGTAGCCTAAAACATGGTATGCCATGATAAGGTGGTGCATGTAACACTTGAAAATGCCAACACTTCAAAAGACACACATGATGTGAGGCCTTGTGGGCCTATAGCATATGATGATGAATTTGACATGAACACAAACCACAAGCTTGAAGGCTTAGCGCATGATTGCATGTGCATGTTGTGAACAGGATGACACAGCAACAAACTGTGAGCCACCAACACTAAGTGCAAACTTAAACCAATTGACATACACTGCTTGACAAAAGTGCTTGCAGTTCTAGTCATAGAGTTATACTTGGTAAGCTTTTGATATTGGTCCCACACATGAAAACATTATGAATGACACATGCAATGCCTTGCAAACACATAGTGAAGGATTGCATGAAAGAAGCTTATGCTTGATAAATGATGTAGCCATGCGCATGAGCATGAAAGCTCTAGCAGTCAGTCTTTTCACAGCAAATCATGTGTACTGTCTTTGTAATCACTACACAGGCCTTGTTAGCCCAAACTTCATGTACAAACTGTTGAGCACAGTATCTACATCTCTGTCTTCAAGTCTGTAAGTTGTTTGGAGTCTAAGGAGATAGTCTTCAGCAGAAAGCCTCAGATTGAGAAAACTAAATACACAGTAGGCACCCCTTACCATTTGTGAAACAACATTGCCACAACAAAACGGTATATCCAAAATCTGTTTAATTTGTTCATCCATGAACCAATCTGTCCACCCTGAACTGTAAAGAGATACTCTCCACATCCTTCTTCCATATGCCACCCAATACTCCATCAGAAACATGCGCCATGAGTCTCTCCAGTGCCTCTGAAAGTTTGCCAACACTTGGGCAGGGTCAGCTGGCTCTTCGGCCATGAGTGCAATAAGTTCAGGCAGAAGTGGCATTTTGAACAATATAGGTGCTGCATTCCATGACATGGACATGTACCTTTTGATGTGCGTAATGCATTGTACATGCCATGCAAAAGCAACAGGCTTGTCAGGCACCAGTTGGAAAAGCTTAGCATGAAAGCTGCAAAGCCACTGCAAAAACAAAGTCTCCTCATACAAGCTAGTCAGCTATCACAAAAGCCATAAAGCCATGAGACATGTTGCATGAGAGATGCTGCGCACATGTTTTCCCAACACATCACTCCAAGCTATTGATGTGACTCTATACCCCTTTGCAAACTTGGCAAAATTGATGTGAATCTACTCCTTTGGAAACTTAGCCAAATAGGCAGCCTTTGCCTCATGCAGGGCCAGGCTACCAAAAGCTTTGGCCTCCTCTTCACTTGCACCAGCATCAGCAGCCCTTTGTCTGGCCAGCTTGTAGTGCTTGGAGGTCCAGCTATTCAATTTGCTCTCCCACCTGTCCTCAGGCTCCCCTGAAGTATAGGACATCCCAGCTGTCACAGTCTTTTCCATTTCAGCAGCAGTCCTTTTGCTTTGCCTGCCACCAGCTTTGGCTTTAGCTTTGGCTGCAGGAGTGATCTCTGACTGCTTGGGGTCTTCTGCTTTGGTGGCATCAGGTGAAGTAGGCTTTGCTTTGGCCTTTGCTTTGCCTTTGGCCTTTGCCTTTGGCTTGCATGCACCCTTGGCTGAGGCCTTGGCTGATGCCTTGGCTGATGCCTTGGCTGCTGCTTGCCTATTCTTCAAAGCAGCAAAGGCAGCCTCTTCAACATGCTTGCCATCTGACTGCTTAGTCCCACCCTGGAGTGGCAAGGAGAGCTTAGCTCCAGAGCTGGTCTTTGCCTGGGATTGCTCAGTGGGTTCCTGCTTGGGTGGATCTTCAAAAGGCTGGCCACACCTGAGCTTGGGTTCAAAGGGCTGAATATCCTGAAGAGATAGAGGAGCTTGCTTGGGAGTCTGTGGGGGAGCCCCAGTCTCACCATTGCCCAAAGCAAGTTTAGCACTTTTCTGAGAATGACCATGTGGAGGAGACCCTTGACCATAATGTCTACCTTGTCCATGCATGAAAGTACCAACCATATGAAGCAGCATGTCCAAAGCCCTGTTGTTCTCAGGCTGTGGCTGGGATTGGGGCTGGGTAGGTGCAGGTGCTGGAGTGTTGGCCTGTGCCTTGGCCTTTCTGATCTCCTTGTGTGTATCCCTCAGGATCACCATATGGAGCATCTTACTATACTCTGGTGGAACAAATCCAGATGGACTGGTTCCTCCTGAATAGGCTTTTGCAAGCACAACAGGAGACAGAGTATCAGGCTCTTCAGGATATGTCAAGATAAAGGGCATGTCACTCCCTGTGCAAGCCTTGCTGGTGAAGGCCAGCTTCACATCCTGCACCATCTGATACTTTGCCAAAGCATCAGGCAAAGTAGACAGAGAACAGAAAAGACAGGCTGTGGCAGACTTGACCGACTTCTCTGACAAACTCTTGAGACCCAGCTGAACCAATCTTCCCACCAAAGTGTTGACCTTCTCATGGTAGTTCTGGCCAGTCAGGACAATATTCCACTCCTCCTTGGTGAGGTACTTAGGCAATGAAATGGTTTGTGGCTTCAAGGTCACTTGGGGCCCTTGTGTTTGAGTAGGCTTTGTCAAAGTCTGGTCAACCTGCTCTTTCAATGTGTTCTTCATGGCAGTACTGAATGATGAGCTCTCATCAATTTGCTTGTACAGCAACAAGCTGTCTGCAGGAGACAAAGACACAGCATCGATCTTTGCCAGGATCCCTTTTTGCATGGAAGTCTCCAAGTCATTGATTTGCCCCCCAGCTTTCCTATGCCCCAGGAAAGCATTGATATCAGCAATCTCCTTCTTGATGTCTTCCACAGTCCACATAGCCATCAGATCAAATGCGACAAATGAATAGGTCTTGTCACAGGAAAAGCAAACAGCTACAATAATGTAATCACATGCAAAAGGAAAGAATATAGTACAAGAAGCATACATGTATGAGAATTAAGTATGAACATGAACATGTACATGCACATGAAGCTGTTCAGCTTGACACTACATGAACATGTACATGAACATGAAGCTGTTCAGCTTGACACTGGACTCATGTACATCTTACATGACATGAAACTTCAGTGAGCTTGCTGCCTTAGTACATGAAGCAATGTATGTCCATGTAACATGAAAGCTTCTAACTTTGTACTTAGACCATGCAACAAATTTATGAACTTGCAACATGAAAGCTCTCTTCAGCTTGGGCTCTAACAATGATCTTTTTTTCCACAATGTGCTTCACACTCAGGAATGAGACCTGTACCATCTAGACAATGCATGGCAGAAACATGTACAGGAGTCTTCACACTGTCTGTCATTGTAAAAGCATCCTGACAAACAATTGACATATACTTGGCCGTTTTGACCTCTCTTCAATTTCATTGTAATAGCACCACAGTGAACCTTTCTGGTAATTGTATTGTACACAAAAGGAACCATTTTGGTCTCTGTACCAACAGCTACCTCAATCCACTTCACTATGTCCTTACCCTTCTCATTGTCCTGAGGCAGCAAAGCCACTTCATCTTCTGGATCAGCAATTGGCAATAGTGTAGATGGAGGTGGTTGCTCATCCACCAAAGTATCATCCACCACAGTCTCTTGACTCATGGCTTAACTGTGTACATTGACACACTAAGCAAACTATGAGTAGAGTGCAAGCTGAAAAGCCACATGCATGTATGCAACATAAACTCATCATGACAGTGAAAGGCTTCACAGAGCATGGTACCACCTGACTCAATACATGCATCTCATGAAAGCTTTCAAATGCACACTGACTATACAAGTGGTTCAACTCCTTCATGGATATGAACATTAACATATACCAATGAATTGTTCAGCTTACCATGAAGGCTATATCAATCTCCACATGAAAAGTTATCATAAAAGCATCATGCCTTAGATAGACACCATGCAAGCTATCATAGTGGACAACACATGAAGCTGAAGCCACTCACAATCCAAGTCTTTTTTTCAGCATACCCACAAAGGTTCAGCTCAAGACAGAGCTGCTGTACTAGCACATTGTGCAATCAAATTTGTTTCAAAATATTGTGCGCACACCCAATGAGCAAACATATATAGAGTGTTGTTTATTAACAAACAACATCATTTGAACATTGCACAATAATGATTATGAACAATATTCCATATAATTTCTTTGTTTAAATTCAATAATCTATAACCTTTGGATATCAAAAGTGTAAGTTGACTGAATCAACTAAACTTTTGGATTCCAAAAGTTTGGACAAATTTATCTAACTAAACTTTTGGATTCCAAAAGTAAACTTTTGGATTCCAAAAGTTTGTGCAGATTTATCTAACTAAACTTTTGGATTCCAAAAGTTTGAGCTAACACAACGATATTGATTTTTTTTTAATTATTTATGTTTTAAATATATGTTTACATGATCAAACAACATTTGTCATATTGTTTTCTATCAAGCTCAACATGCGCACAAAGGCAGGAAACATGTCTCTTATGCAGTGGGTAGCTGCTTTTTTTTGACAAAAGTTTGTATCATCCATCTTCATAGCAGCCCCAGTTCCAATTATGTTTCTTTGGAGCGGTCCATTGGCAAACAATCCAACCCACACTCATCACAAGAGAGAACTGGACTTGAATTCAGGTTCATGCTGAGCATCTGCTTATAAAGTTCACATAACAATGAACAAGTTCACTCATGGACATGAGCATAGAGCTTCATGCATAACATGGTTCACATGATGCATATGAGCGCATTCCACAGTTCACATGACATGACATGAACATTCTCAGCTATAGTCAAACCTGTCATCATTTCCAGTCTCAGTCATGACACGCATGTGACTTTCAAACAAAGTTTGGAAAGCCCTGCTGCGCATCATGACATTCCTGATTCTTGTGACTTTTTCATACAACCCCAAATCCAGGGCTACCAAGAGCGCGATGGCCTTGGCCATATAGCCCTTTTTTTGGATTGGGGGCAAAACAGGTGCAGGAGGAGGATTGATTGTGCCAAAATTATGAAACATTGGCAAAGGAGGACAAGCTTTTGGTCTTGCACCCACAATGTTTGTAGGGTGAGGATCAGAAGTGGCCTCTGCTTGCATTGGCTCATCTTCTGTCAGTTCTCCTGCAGTGGCCTCTGCATGCTCAAACTCAGACAGTTGGTTGAGCAGCGATGTCTCCAGGTAACTCATCATGTTTTGCGAGAACTCAAAGTAAGAAGACACCTGGAGATCAGCCTGGGGGAACCAAGCATCCCAGGGGTAGAAAACTTCACCCCCCTTGAACATGGCCACAATCTCAAGTTCATCCCACTTTACTTCGCTGTCCATGAGCACTTGCTCATCATGCACGCGTTCAGACAGAAAATGAACAGAGTATGTATTGGAGAACCAAATGTACCCTGTGCAAAGTGGGGCAAAGGCATACTGCCCAAACTCCATCGATTTCCAGATGGTGCTGCCATTCAGCTTTCCAACACCATGATAAATCCCTGCCCAAGCTTTAATGTGCTCATTTGGATAGTCTGGCATGGGATCAGTGAGGGAGCGGTGCAAACAAAGCATCAACACAAATGTACCCAATGTGTTCAAAGTCATCAAACTGTGGAATGCCTTTACAGTTGTGAAGGCGCCTTGCAAGCATATTTTAATAGAGTTCATAAGTTCATACCCTTATACTGAGTGAGCATTGGTTTGACAAGATGTTCAAAGCATGACATGCAGTCAATCATGTTCAGAACAATGACTTACATGTCTATGAACATGTGCGTGGACATGAAGGCATCAGCCTCAAAGCATTTGCTTGCCTGCCAAAATGCACCTAGAGCCATATGAAGCATGACTATCATTCATGGCATGATGTTAAGCAAGTCTACAAAGCAACCCTTTCAAGGTATCCACAAAAGCCTAGTGGCCTGACTGCATATGTCAAAGCTGACAATACATGCACATGGCAAATGAACACACATTCAGCCATCAGCTTGCACTCATGAACATACATGAACACACATCAAGGTTAAACATACACTGTCTCCAGCTCTTCAGCCCACAGGTTGCATATTTTTTCACACATGCATACTTCATCTAAGAGCTCTGATCTAAGAGTTCTGTCTATCCTTCTTTGAGGAGTAGGCTCTTCTTTCAGGCTCAATGCATTCAGCACCTTCTTCAAACATGAAAGTACAAAAGGTGGACATATTGTCTGTATCATACAGAATTTTCAGGTCTTCATTCTTCCTAGCAGGTGTTTTCACAATGATGAAGCCTTGCTTGGTGGAAATGCGAAGACTGGTTGGCAATGTTGATGACCTTTTCCTCTTTCTTTGCAACACATTTTCTTCAGGTTCTGGATGTTGTGTGCTTTCAAACACAGTTGCCCTGCAGCTCAACAATGCCTGCAGCCCCCTGGAATTCTTCAAAGATGGTTTTCCGCCAACATTGCCATTGTTCAAGAGGTTGCACAGGCCATAGTTGCTGGCTGAGATCTGCAACCACAGTGTCCCATCCTCGCTCTCTTCCATGAGACCATCAGGAATCACCCACTTCTTGCCAGTCTCCATGAAAGTAATTTGGTCAAGCTTCTGCAGCTCCACAGCAGCCATGGATGTGATTGAATGCAGTAAAGCTATATGAATGCTACCCAGCTAGTTGCTTGAGTTCACAGGACATGTACATGATTATCACACTCAAGTGCATTCATGAAGAACAAAACATTCATGACCTTTTGCAAGGCATGTAGCCTGACACAACATAGTTCTCTCAGTTCAACAACATCATGCATTTGTCCACAAGCCATTTGCCACTCCCACTTACATGTCATGAGCACATGCGCATTCTCTATAGCACAGCACATTTTTATTCAAAACAATGGGTTTCTACCTATGGGCCTCTCTCAGTACCATGCCCACGCTAACCATCAGCTATCCTTGTCCTTGGGCTCCTCTTTGCAACCCCGCTCTTTGCCATGATCAGGTTCTGAAGCAGAGTCCCAAAACCCCAAATCCAATGTCTTTTCAGACAAGGAATCATCCATGTACTTCTTGGCATCAGACTTGGCCATTGGTGTGGGTTCCAGCTTGGCACCAGTCTTTTCCTTCACATCCTTCATCACACCACTTGAAGTAACAGCTGCAGGCTTCTTTTGAGTTTTAACCATGGCTTTGCACTTCAGTGGTAAGCTTGATACACTCAAAACATGAACAATCATTGGAATGACCTGCATATGCTGGACATGCTGCCACACCAAAAAGCATAGCATGAAACTGTATGGCATGTCATGGCTGTACACCCTTGACCTCCACATGAAAGCCATTTGGCCTGGATGACACACATGACTCATGACATGCGCACATCTTTGTCACAAGCATGAAAGAAACTGACATGACATGACATGACATGACAGTATTTGGCATGAGATGTCATGGTACATGACATGGTATGCCTCTTTGGCACAACAAAAAAGCCACTTGGGCTTGAAGACTCACATGTTTGCTGTTTGCAAATACTTTTTGACTCTTCGCATCTTCAAAAACTCAACCAATACTGCATGGCTGCAACCTCACCCCAACCAAGCACCAAGCTCAACAAGCTCAACAAAGAAACAAAAGCTCACATGTTGACATCAGCAACCCAACACTGATACATGAATACATTTGGTTGGTATAGCACTATGTTGCATGCCCATGCATCTAGACTCTATATCATGCCCTCTTGGCTCTCTTTGCATCAGGCATTCTAGGATCACTTTTCTTTGTGACTTTCAAAGTCAATGGATCATGAGCAAGGATAGGGGCTGGATTGACCAAAATGGTAACCTCAATCTCTCCAAGCTCAGTCTTGAAGGTCAGAGTCTTCTCTTCCAAGTTGCCATCCTCAGCCCCTGTAGCACAAGCCCAATATGGTGCAAAGGTTCCTTTGATGGTTTGATCAGGATCTTCAGCTTTGGGAAGCTTGATAGGTTTCATGGCACTGATCCAAAAGCATGTCGCTTGAAATTTGCACTTTCCAAGCCTGACATTTGCAAGGTTGGGCTCTTTCAAGGACAGTGATGATGGTGCTTCTGGGCATGGAATGAGCTTCAAGCTCTTGGCCTTCATGTCCTTCTTGGCAAACACCACCATCTTGGGTTGCTTTTGAACAAGGATATCACCAACATCTACATCTTCTGTGTTGTACACCTCCATGAGGGCCAGAAAGCACTGACATTTCACTATCTCCTGGGAATTGGGTGATGGAAACAAGTTGCTGAGTTCATCATCACATAGAAGTACTGGTGGCTTGGACTTGGTACCCTTCACCTTTTCAACCAGTTCCTCAGCACTCATTTTGACAGTGGTCTTCTTGGATGGCTCCAACAGTGGGTAGAAGACAAACACAGCCTCAGTTGATGAAATACTCTCTAAAGTCCACACCCTGTTGTCAAAGTCTTTGAGGGTGTAGTGGCTGCCTGGCTCTAAGCCCAACTTTAGCTTGGCAATGAACATGCTGTCTTTCCCCTCATCCAATGAAATTGGAGTTTGTGAGGTGGTCTGTTTTTTGGCAGCTGAGGGTGAACTGGCACTTCCCAATTCTGCATGGCCCTTGGTCAACTCTTGGTTGAAGAGGTCTGAAATGTCTTTCAAGGAGTACTTCTTTCCTTCAGAGCCAGACTTCTCCTTCTTGAAGATCATTAAAGTGGCCCTGATTGCTGCAATGCCAAACACCTTGTAGACATCAGCTTTCTTCTTACCACTAGCAATTTGGGACAAAGCACTGTTCCATGCCATTTCCAAAAATGCCTCTACCTCAAGGATCATGGTGAGATTCTTGGGGGACTTGAGGCCAGTGATGTCACTCTTTGTCACTAGCTTAGCCACCCCATCAGTGCACTTACCCACAACCACATTGGTGACAATAATGGCACTTCTGATCATGGTGAAGAACTTGGACTTGGAAAGGTTCACCTCTGTCAAGGTATTCATGCACTCTTCACCAATGGTTGCATTCTCACCAAATGCCTTGCCCATGTGCGCCAAAAAGTCAACAAGACTTCCATCAGCTCCACCTGCAAATACCCACAAAAATGAACAGCCATGAATGAACACTCATGAACAAACTTTAACCATGAAAACCTCATGAACCAATGAATGCATGTGAGTAGTAACATGAGCATTCATGAGCAATGAGTGCCACTGGTGCAACACTCATGAAGAGTGCACGCATGCAATACAACATCAATAATTGCATGCCTCCATGCCTTTGCACATACCTCCCCACCATAGGTGCATAGCTCTTGATGGGGCCACCAAGGCAAAGTCCATCAGCAATTGCAGCAAAGTCATGCTTTCCATCTTTTGAACTTACATTCTTGACATGACTCACCACAGCTGACATGAGCTGGATTTCATTCTGTGCCTCATATGTGGCATTGGTGCTGTTACATGCAGCTTCAATCAATGCTGGGAGTTGGGGGGAACTTGTCCTCCACAATGGACAAAATGATTGTCCAAGTCCACCCTGTCTGGACCATTTTCTGCAAAGAAGGATCCTTTGCAAACAGGTGGCTTCCCAAATGACCATCTTGGCTGGCCAACTTAGCTTGGGGGGGTCCTGCAAGAGTTCTTGATGGATTTCATGAACTGAGTAGTGTGCCCTTTGCTGACTGTCATGAACCGCTCTGCACCAGAAGGAATGGCAAGGAGCCCTTCACTTGCAAGTGCAAGGTCCTTGGTAAACTTGATTTGTTCATCCTTCTTTGCTGCTGACATCTCAAAAGCAACAGACCCTGTCAGCTGGGAAAGGTCTGCACCCATGGCGCAAATCATAGACCCCTTGGCATGACAATTCCATGCATTTATGCCAAACCCTCCCCTGTTTGAGGGGTGCACCACAAACAGCTCTGGTGGCAGCTCTTGCTTGTATGCCAATCCATTTGACAAGAGTATTTTCTCAATTTGTGCCCATTTGTTGAGCAGCCCCAACCCTGAGAAGATGATGTTCTCCACATCCTCGATGACATCGCTGCTGATCATGGTGAAATCAGCAGAGCAAAACACAAATGCTACTTCAAACTCTGGTTTGTGCAAGACACACTGCAATCAAATGGTTGACATGTCACACATGCATGCAATGCAGTGACAATGAGGTTTGATGGGCAGCAATGAAACAATGTACATGAACCTCACAAGTGTTGAGCAGGCCATGATATGACATGAGCAGCCTTGCATATGCCAAATACAGGTGGTTGCAAGTGACAATTCAAACCACATGACAATTAAGTGGTTGCAAGTGTTCTCAATGCTGCATGATGCACATGGGTTACTACACAAAATGCATGTCAAAAGGCATTGCTGAAGCCTCAATAGGCCAAACAGAAACACATAACAATGACAAAACCCGTGCATGAAATGTTGCATGAATTATTGACCCAGGGCTTAAGGCATGCTTCTTTTCACACATCATACATCAGCTCATTACCAATCCATGGACATCAAGTCCAATATATGTACAATGACACCAGCTTGATACCTGGTGAAGCCCAGTTGATCTTCCAATCCTCTGGCAATGGTGATCCTGAACACTGTCGCAAATGGTTTCCCACACAAACTACTTATACATACTTTCATGATATGTTAAAACTTGATTTTAAAAACTCTTCTATATGCACAGTCCAAACCACCTTTCTTCCCAAAGGTTCTCATATTTGGCTGAGAGCCACCATGTACCATGCCAGAAGCCAATGCTAAAGCGAGGTTGTCCTTCATGCCACCACTGCATTTTCATATGTGCTGGGAAGAGGGCAAGCAATGCCTCTTCAGATCTCAAGGGCCAATACTGCATGCTGGCAGACATTGGATCTGCATTGCCCATGGCTGAGTCCATGACAAACAATGACAAAGTGAAAGGCAGCTGCAACAAATATTGAGCACAGAATCTC
>CAXAMN010011114.1:1038012-1082255 GCA_963970005.1 Durusdinium trenchii
AAGCCACCAGGCTTGGACATGACATGGTGACCAAAAAGTCAAAAAATTAAAGTGTGAAATTTCAAATGAACATGGCAAATCACAACTAAACATGCATGCTCTCTACAGGGTAAACCCACCAGGCTTGGACATGACATGGCAAGAACCCACAATTAATGAAAATGCAACAATGAAAATGCAAAATTACTATGTGTACACTGTAGATTTTTCAAAAAACAAATCATATGCAAATACAACATATTTCAACTGAAACATATAACTTTTTCAATTCAAAAACATTCAAACATGTTGTGGTGAGACTTGGTGACCAAAAAGTCACCGACACCACATTTTTCAGTCCTCGGAGAGCTTTACCAGCTAACCCTTAAGCTAAATGGTTAGCAAATCAGCTAACCACTTAGTAACCTAGGGTTTGTTGAAGTGGCTAACCTCTAACAAACAAGCTAAGAGGTTAGATAAACGATATAAAGTTTATAGAGGTTAGCCTCAAACCTAGAAGTGGTTAGAGAGGTTATAAACCATTACTAGAAGTTATAACCTACTTACTAGAGCTTATAACTAGCTTATTGGAACTTATCTAACCATTTATAACTCTTCTAACCAATAAGATCTTCGCGGGACATCCCAGTAGTGTCGGTCGAGCGCACATGGCGGAGCGGCACAAACGGGTGGTCTGAGCTCCAATAACCCCTAGGCAGTCTGTATTTCGGCTGTGGGATACCTTGCAGCAAAGTGGAGTCGATCGAATAGAGGAACTGCCAAAGTTCAGGCAGGATGGTCGCCCATCGAGTGATGGTGTCCACTGGCAAAAGCTCTCCCTCTGCATCAGACGCCCACCTCTCAGAATGTCGAAGAACATATCCGAACCACTCTGGGTACTGCTTGCGGGCCACTTGTGGGGGAATGTGAGGGAGATTGAAGCGGCGGCCGAACCGCGCATAAGTGGAATCACCGAGCTGTGCACGGATGTATTCACACGTCTGCCCATAGGAGAGGTTTTCACGGCCCGCGACGTGCTTGGCGCCGGCACGGCAACCCCTCCTACGGGTGCGGTCTCTCTCCCCCTTTCCCGCGCCAATGGCAGCGGCTTCACCGACACCCAAGTCAGCCGGTTCCGGCTCGACGCCTGCGATCCGGGCTGACTCCTCGAGCGCTGCCTCCAAGTCGTACTGCTCTTGGATGCGTTGCGCAATCCCTTCTTCCACAGCGTCCTCAGCGGAGGACTCCTCGTCTTCACCAAGTGGATCAAACAGGTTATTAGTGGATAGGGGAGGACTATTAGGTGTAGATGATGCCTGGGCAATTAGGGTTTCGGGCGGCACGAACTCCTCGGGCTCCTCCTCCGCAGGGGCGAGATCGCCTTGGTCTGTCGGATTAGGGGCGTCCGCACTGGCCGAAGCTACCTCCTCTGGGACCGGATGGTCTTGATCAGGGGAGGGTTGCATATCTTGGGTATTGCCTAACGAATGCTCATCCACGGGGGGCCGGATGGCCTTCGGCCGTGGGGCTATCGAGAGGGTGGATCTCTTTGTCGCCGGGATAGTCTAGACCCGTTGGACCGGCGAAGGGCTCTTCAAGCTCGAGGTCTCTGTCTTCGTGCTCAATCACGGAAGGCGGAAAGAGAGTTGGGCCCGAATCAGCCTCAGAGGCTGCGCCTGCCCACTTCGAGCTCTCCGAACCCGCGCCTGCGGCAGCGGCTGGTGGGTCTTGGTTGTCAATGAACAAGTTCAAAGCATCGACGGCTAATGAACCAAGTTCTGACAAGGACGTCACCTCAACCTCTGCCTCATTCACGCCTTGCCCTAGCGAATCCGCGCTTTGAGCAGCGGCTTGCATGGCGGCTGCTGGCGGGGACCTTAGGTTAGGGTCAGGGTCACTACTTAGTCCTAGCGAATCCGCGCCGGAGGCAGCGGCTTGCGCTGACTCGGGACGGGGTGACCTAGGAGGCGTAACCCTCGGCATTGGGCCTAAAGGAGGCGGACTATTAGAGCTCGTAGGTTGGTTAGACCTACGGCTGATAACCAATGAAAGTGACAAGGGTTCCGGGATATCAGCCCCAAACAACCACCACAACCTACGGAGTGGGAGGTGTTGGGAAAGGTATCCTATTGTATGGAGAACCCTGGCACGGGTTGGAACACGACGGGGAACACCGGAAGGGTTGGTACCCGTTGTGTATGGCAGAGTGGGTTTGGGGAGGGGCACCTACGGCCACCTACGACGCAAACCCGAATGCACGAAAGGCACGAGTTGCACGGAACGGCGGGCGAGGTCGACCGACGTACCGGAAGCTGAAAACACGCAAGTGCTTGTTTTCTTGAGCCATGATGGGCATCGGTGTGAAACAATGACTTGTCGACCGACGACCGAAAACGCTGTACATGAACCCTTTATGACATGGCAAGTTAGGGGTTACCACAGTGTGTGATATTTTGACTTTAACAGTCAATATTAGCCTTCCAGTGGTCTCATGCATGCAGGTAATATGGTGATTTGTTTGTGGATCAACATCATCAACAGTCAATATTATATAGCCTCCCATGGGTTGGATTCCTGCCAGGAGGGGTACGACAAGAATGATTGAATTCCGACTCCCGCACATTCTCACAGGTGTCTTCAAGCACGAGCAGGTCAAGAAGCTTCATTGACAGGCTGGTCCCTAAAGACAGGTAGCTGAACCAGAACCTACACAAGGCAGGCACATGGAGTCTATTCCAGGTTGGTCTTGGTGATTTCTCTTTTGGAGGGCCTTTTGATGCCTTTTTGTGTGCTTCAGTGTGGGCGGCATGATATCTGAAAATTATTGAAAACTGAGATCTCCGAAAGTCTCTTTTGCCAGGCCTCGAATTCTTCTCTCCCTTTCCGAAGGTGATCTGCACCGCTAGGCCCAGGCATGCCAGCAAAGCGCAAAGGACATCCCTCAGCGTCTGGAGGCACTAGTCTGGATCACGTTGAAGATGTCTATAGTCAGTACTTTGATGACAGGTAAGCAGTTGATTAGCGAACGTTTTCTGTCTTTGTGGCACTATACCGTACCCACCTGGTAGACAGCTTTATCACACAAATCCCAGATCCCTCGCAGGTGGTCATGGACTCACCGAGCCTTCGGGAGGCCTTCGTCCTGGAACCTTTGCCCACCACTTCGCAACCCGGATCGAACCTCTGAATCAGTGATGATCAAAAGTAGGTAGAATATGAATGAATACCAGGGCCCCCGGGCCAGGGGTGTCCAATTATAGCTCCTTAAGGTTAAGGGATGTCCATTAACCACCCCAAACAGCGGGCCCTGGTATAGATCTGGATATCCGCGGCGTTTCGGCTATGTCCGCAGGGCCACAGGGAAGTGCCTGGACAATTGCAGGTGCTACGACAACGACATTGCTGTCTTTGGAAGAGTTGATGGGCACACCTTCTCTCTCTCTCTCTCTGTTTGTTCTGACGCATTCTTTCGCAGTGCGATTGATTCATTTTCTTCAGCGCAGGTTCTATAGATTCTTCATGATTCTTCAACGAACACATAGATGTCCTGGTATCTTCGAGCTGTCCTTCGGAACACAAGCGTAACCTTGCAGATGACGATATTCGTCGTGATACGGTGATACGTCTGAGAAACTGTCTGACAATTATTCTGTGGGTGAGTTGTTCTTAAAGTCGTACAGACCCAAACAGATCGGTGGGAAAAAACACTGCCACTCGAGCTGTTAGCCATAGACTGTGTACACCCGTCTACTCTACTCCTTTCAGTTCAGATGGTATTTTTGTTGAATCGCTGTGGCAAAAACTTGGCGAAGTGGCACAAGACCACGAAGTGACGAAGTGGTGGAGTGTGATAAAAAGCTGTGCCCCGCTGAGGCTGCAAGTTGTGAGCGGCACCACTAGCGGCACCAAAAAGTCGATGGGCAAATCCTGTGGATCGGCATATCACTTAACATCCAAACAGGTGGAAGTGTTGTCCACCTCGGCCACCCGGCCTTATTTTGTAATCATCTCATGGAAGACACTTTCCAGTTCACCAGACGGCTAATCAATGGGTGCGAATCTGTGCGAAGATAGGGCCATCAATGGGATGATTCGTCCAGACTTCCCCTACTTACACGTCGATAGGTTAACTGCACCGTCATGTCACCGAAAAGCAACAAACACAATGGAATCAACACATACACTTTTGTTTAACAAACACACCACCTCTGGCGTTTTTCCCCCTAGAAAACGAACGAGCACGCTGCAACTTCACCGGGTCACTGCTTGCACATCAAAAACACCGGAGTTTTCCGACCGGCCCAATGTGTTCGCTCGATTGCTGAAGCTCTCCAAGCTGCTGGAGCAGCGGCTCAGAGATCAAGGGCACATGGACACAGGGGATCATGCGGCCGACCTCGTGGGAGCCACATCGGACCCGGAACGGGTGCAGCCGACCTGGGTGTGGTGATTGAGGTGGTCAGCTTGGATTTTCCATATTATATAGTATTTTATATATAGGTATCATCACGGTATCCAAGATGCAGTTGCTTTTCTTGTTCTTTACCTTAAGTGTCTTGTGTAATTATTCTATGTATACATTTCTATACTATTTGTATGCTTTTGGTGGATTTGGTGTTTGACAGTATTGTTGGTGGCACTGCCCGGACTTCGTACATCGTGGATGAGCTCTGACTGGCAGCAAAATGGAGATGAAAACCACCAGCGAGCCTGCTGCGACGCATGCATGAGGACTTCTCATGAGTTGTAAAGGAATGTAAAGGAACATGGTTCCACCAAATTGGGATATTTGGGATATGCAACAACAGTATCAACAGTAACATGGTGAATAATGATGTATGTACTTTACATTTATATATATGATTTTGAATTTGGTGTGATATGTCTACTGATGTATGCTGTATACTGTATATATCTGTATTATATAAATAAGAAACATACGACGCAGCTGAGAACCCTAAGAAAGACTCCTTTCCTTCGTCGGCGCAAGCCACTGCCCTTCTCTGCAATTCTTAGGAATGGACACAAGCCACTGTGATTGCAGATCCTGCAGATCCGGCCCAACGACGCTTTTGGAACAACGACGTGGCTTCTTGATTGGAATCGTTTGCTCAAACCAATGATGTTTTTTTTTGCAAACATAGAGGTGTCGATTTGATACCATTTACATTTGATTTAATGTATAGTGGTCTTTCAAATTGATAGTGGCACGGTGTCCAATATAGTACAAGTGTACTTACAACCTTCTATCTATTTGGTGTATATTAATATATATATATACAGTATATATTAGTTGGTTCAATACGTTCAATCAACATATATCCCCTCAACCATGATCAACGGCCGTCCAACGCCCATCCATGGCCCAGTGGTTTGACCACACACCGACCCAACCTCCATGGCCCCCGACGGACGGGCAGAAGCGAATCGGTCGGTCTAACAGAACCCTCCCCTGTTAGGACACGATGTTAGTTTGGCAGTGTGTGCTTTCGTTCGACAAAACTTCAGTTGAGACCACAGTTTAAGATGCTTAAGCTTAGTGCTCATGGAATGAGGTGGTTTAATTGCGTGCAAACACGCATGTCATCTTGCACAGACCTCATTGCAAGGTCACACATCACTTGTGCACACAAAGGTAAGCAAATTCCCATCCAACACACAACGTCTGCAGCGTAGAAACCGCTTCAATGCACACGTATTGCTAACATATGTGTCGCTGTTTTCAGCACAAAGGAACCCACCCAAGTGGGTCACCAAATCTATGGAATTTCAGAGAGAATTGGGGGGTCATTTGTGAGAGCAGAAGGCACACACGCCTTCCAGCACAGAAGGCGCCATGCCAACGGGAGTGTTTAGCAAACCGAGGACGCAGCAGTCCTAGGAGACTCGTCACCAAGATGAAGAGGTATTTCACCTGCCGACATCGACGGGGTCAAGCGCGAGGATGTTGGTCGTTGCTCAAGCTGCGACGATGCGATCCTGACCAAGCATCACCATCTGTCAAGATCAAAGACTTCAAGTCATGTCGGTGCGAAGTGGAACAGGTACAGGGCTTGATTCGCGACCTCTTAGGAAAGAACATTCAGGCTCTAACCGCTTTTCACACAGCTGGTCCCTTAGCATACCGACATCTCTAAACGTCAGCCTACAGCAACACTCTTGACCACCATGAACGACCTCATGATTTACACCAATAACCTCACACATATTAATATACACACACACACCAACCAACCAACCAACCAACAAACATTGGTGTGCTTCGTCCAAGGGCGTCCGAACGTGTCCGAAAACGTCGGCCGCCTGTGAAGCGCTGGCAGCCCAAATGCCACTGGCGAGGCTCAACTGAAGCGCCACGGAGATGCCCAAGAAGCGCCACGGAGCCGCGTGTGACAGCTGTGCGTCCAGCAGCTGAGCAGGACATGAAACAAAGACCAGGAGAGGGGATGATGGGGAGTTTGGAATGTGCATTTCAGCTGGGTCCTAAGTCCTAAGCGCAATTGGAGCAAACTCCAGGTGGAGTTTAGGCTTCAAAGGGCTTTTCAGCAGATGTGTGTCGAGCTTTCATGTGGTGTATATATATATATATATAGAATTGGATTTGGTCTGAGAGCGCGAAATACTTCGTCAAAAGAATTCGTGAGTTGGTGAAGCCACCCTCTCCTTGGTCCATGCACAAGAGACCTAAACGGGGTGAAGCCACTCCCTCAAATTGGACTGGATCATCTGGATCCTACTCTTCTTCTTGGTGCAAATTCAAGAGCTGTGCCCCACTTCTTCTGGAGATTTGTTCAGTTTATATATATATACGTATATATAGCACAGGAACGATAGTGCAAATCAAGCGCAATGGTCTCCATTCTGCCTGAAATATGGAAGCCACAAAGACATTCAAAACTGGCTCTACAAGGTCTCGCAAACCAGGCATCCCACTCTCCGAACTGGTGTTTTAGATTGTTTCAGTCATTGTCATTCTAGTGTTTTGTGTCTGGCCAAGCAATGGTCTAAGACCCATTGGTCAACCTGGGTCCGTCATCAGCCGAAGTGGCAAGAAGCAAGACCATCGCTATAGCACCTCGTGGACCATCGCTTTGGGTAGACAGATTCACCAAGCTTCAACTGGAATGCACATGACAGATTGTGACAGGGCCTAAAACTCTGTCATGTGGACTGTTGATTGATTAAAAAACATATATGGACATGTAAAAGCTTTCTTGAAGAAGAGGTTAGATGTGTATAGTTTCAATCAGTTCAGTATTTGAACCATTTCCCAACAGCTGCCACTTGCTCGAGAGGCCCAGCCTTTCCTCGGGCCACGTGAGACGAACGAAAGTGTTTGTTCGCCACGCACCTGTGAAGAGGAAGCCCACGAAAAAGGCCAAGCACCTTTCGGGGTTTTCAAATGCATGATGAATTCTTCATCTGCACGACGGTGACAAGAACAGGTTCAGGTAGATCTGCAGTTGGATCAGCATCAATTGAGTCCGGCCACGTTTCACTCTACCCTTCCAACTTCCAACAAACCGTGGAAGACTCCCAAGTGGAATTCCAAGTGGCAACAGCCATCAACTTTCTTGCTTGTTGGATGGTCCAAAGATCCTTCCACTACCTGCTGCACTCTCCACTACGGCGTGTGGCGCCTCTGGATGGCTTTGCGTTCCATCCACACGGCAAGGCCTGGGCGTCTGGCCACGCTGCTCCGAGACGGGGTCCTGGGTTGGGTCTATCCGAGTCTACCAGGGCCCAGTGGATGATGATTAGTAAAGGCCTTGTTCAAAAAAAAGGTGATATATATATATATACATTTTGTTTACTGACTTGTTACAGGTTGGGGTATGGACAGACCCAAGGTATGGGGTATGGTTGTTGGAATACGGAGATCCCCGAACCAATTCACATCAAATGAACCAATGGGTTTCTATCTTCGGCCGTCTGTCTTTTGCCAGGGAGTCTTTGGGGGGTCATACACACCCACATGAGAACATAACAGCCATTTCCAAGGCATACACTGGTCACTTCCGCCGCCTAAAACGCCACGTGCGCGTCACGCTGCGACAGCGTTTGCCTGCCAAAGCAGTCCAAAGTAAGCAGCCCGTGCCCACAGCCAGCTGCTTTTGCCAGGAAACTGGGCGAGCAGGCGGTCGGCAGTGGACCTTGTCCAGGACAGTTAGGAGAATCAATCTCAAACAATCTATGCATGGAATATACACACTACTTTGAGGTGATTCTGTGATACTTTGAGATGTTGCATACAAACATTTATACTGTCTATAATATTGCAATATATATATATATATTTATAATAAGTATACTAATAATAATTGGTAAAACTTGGTAAATATTCCACACATGGATTGTTGTAGATTGCGATGCAGCAGCAATGCCACAAAAACGTTGGACTCAACTTCAGGATGTTCCAAAACTGAAACACTTGCATTAAGGAAGGTTCATAAAGGTTCACTGATTTTCTGACGATTGATGTCATGCATTGTTTCATCCTTTTTCCAATGCATGCGACGATAGGATGGTGTCCCCTTCTTTCAAGAATGACTCGCACCGCCTCGGTCCTTCACGTCTCCCGTCCACTTCTCCTCCCCGCCACGATCCGCCACGACCCTCGAAAACCGCGGGGAGAGGACCACGCCGCGAGACGAGAGCGGGCTCCGCTCCGCTCAGCACGCGCGCCTTGGGACTGGAGCCAGGCCATGCCAAGCAGCGCCTCCAAGCTAAAGGCCACGAGGCAAAGCAATCCCCCAAGCGCCTGGCGACTCTCAGCACCCCAAGCACCAGGTTTTGGGAGCCCCAAAAACCCAGAGTGGCCAAACTCATGGATCCGCTGCTTTCCCAAAATCCGAGGTCTCCTTAGACCGGAGACCATTCATATCATATCCACTCATCCTTGCACCGGAACCGACCTTTGCCCCCCTTAGGATCCTGATAGTGGGGGGGTGATGTCTTCCACCTCTTCCAGGTTCGTCGAACTCGTCCCCACCGACCGCCACGGGCCCCGTCCGAACGCCAGCGGACACTGGGGTCCGACGTGGACGACCCGACGAACCGGACGCCGCGGAGTCCGTCGGGTAGAGGTCTTTGGGACGTCGAGGACCCGACTCGCCACTCGGGCCATCCAATCCATGCGAATGAGTGAGTTGGTCCAATTTCTGCTCCCCGGGTGACGTCCCGGCATCGAAGCTTCCCCCCACGCACCCACACAAACCCCAACCTTCTCGTAAGTCCAATGCCCCTGGAAGGTCAGCAGCAGACCTCCCCAAGACCCAATGTCCAAAACATCTTTGCGACCAGGTTCTTGTCACTTGATTTCGCTGGCACACGCTGTTAATCATAACAGACTGCATGGAGGCAAATGCATTCCAAAACGACTTGTCTGAAGTCCTGGCATCGGATATCTTTGCGGACACTCTATACTTCTTCATTGTCACAGTGCCCAATTCACAGCGCACCAAGCACCACTCCGAAGCCATTCAGTGTCAGTGCGTGGCCATCGCAGTCCACGTGCGATGACGCCACACGCCATGGCAACATCGGCAATTGGACAAAAAGTGAGCTGCCGGTCTAGTCATGGACAGAACATACAGAACATTACGGAAGTTCCTGCTAAATGTAATCTGTTCCAACTTAAAGCCCATGCGTGGTCGGGATTTCACTCAAAGGCCAACTGCATGGTCCTTCCAGGAGTTTGTCGTTGCTTCATTGATGGCTTCGGGAGCATGAGCTTTTGGGTTTGAGAGGCACCTGTCTGTGATTTGCTCTCAAACCACAGATTGAGCTTCGGCTTTCCTGCCTTCCCTCCGTCAGAATCCTCGCAGCTTGGCTTCAAATCTGTCACCTTCTAAGCCACGATGGCAGGATGCAAAAAGGAACCTTTCACTCCCAGCTGTTGGCCTGAGTTTTTTTTCTGGCCATAAGCCTCATAACTTGGGGCTTCGATTTAAGGTGTGGGTTATTGTAGGTTGCCTGCAACCGGATATCAAGGCTTAACACCACAAATAAAAATGACCAGAACTGGGGCAGTCAATTGTTCCTCACTTGTGGTCCTCGTTGTTTACGCCGCCCGTTTTGGTGAATATCCTTATACTCACACGTGATCCGAATCCCACCAACACTGACCGTTTTTTTTCATGTTTTCTAACCCGGAAGTGAACATGGCGAGCAAGCGACAGTATGCAAGCCGTAGTGAGTAGTGCTTGTCAAACAGTGGAAACACAAACAAAGGGCTTTCTTCCATCCCAGTCAAAGCCATGCCGTGACAGGGATTGACAATGGTGCCCCAATAACTTTCACCTAGGGAGGAACCATCCTCATAACTACACAAACACATTTCAACATGAGTACAGTATATATCAACATAAAAAGCTTTAGATCGCTAGGAGTGCTTGAAGTTCGCCTCCAAAGGAATTCACACTCCCGACCTTGGATCTTTCAGGACCCTGGAAGTTCGCCGATGCCCCTTCTTTCCTAGCTCTGGGTCACACTCTGGCCCCTTGGTCGGTTGCCATCCCAACATGATCAAAACATATCACCGCGGAATCACAAGGATCTCAACCGCTTTTGTGGATTACCTCCCCACATCCCATAGGCTCTGTGTCCCAGAATCGGACCCGAGGTCCGCCGAAGCTCGGACCTGTCGCAGAAAAAAGCCTTGTGGTCGGGACCAGCGCCCTGCTTCTTCGCAAAACAAAGAAAAAAGAAAGCGCCCTGCGTCAGGCGGTGGCCCGGTGGTGTAGCTCAAATAGGGAGACTGACACCGAACGGCGTTCCGACCCGTCGGAACATCGACCAGTCTACCCTGCGGGCGAGAGGACTCGGGGGATCTCCGTCTGAACGACAGACACATCGACCGACGGGTTCCCGCGCCATCCAGAAAGCTGGTCATGGCACCCATCGGTCCCATGCCCATCACATCCTCGGAGCTTCCGCGGTGTTTGGACGCGTAGCTCGTCGGTCGAGAGGTTGGTGGGTCGGTGAGAGGTTGGTTTGGATCATATTGAATTGCTTGTTTGGGTTCAAAAATGTTTAAAGGCAGCAAACCTGTACAGTAAAAAGCCTTAGGATGAAAGCTGGGGTAGTCACTGGATGTGACTAGGACACACGGCCACAGATCTTTCGCAAATCACCTGGTCACGCTAGTCGCTCAGTCGGAAGCCTTCACTCAGTCTGTGTACCAAGCCAAAACCGCACCCCCGTCCTCGTGCCTTGCAGCCAAGCCACTGCCAAGCCACCCATTGCGCCCATACTGCCCATGTCTCCCATGGCCATGGCACCCATAGCTGCACCAGTACTTGGCATACCTGCTTGCTTTCGAACTGCAGACCCTCGCTCCGAAGAAAAAAGGCGGGGCAGGGCATAGGAGACACGGGAGGCTGGAGAAATCAACAGCTTAAAGGTGAACCCTGTTCCTCAATAGAAGATCCACTACAAGGACCATGCTATGGGTGTCCAATGGACTACCCTAGGTTCTATGCTGCTCAAGAGCTACTCAAAGGATTTCAAAGGTATTTTGTCATATTTTGTCACTGCAGAAACCTGATGAGGACGACATCATTGCATTCGTTGCAATCGCTTTATCTTTTGCCTTCAGACCCCAGTGAAAAGGACTTCCATACAACCAAGCAAGTGATACTGTTGACGTCAACCGTTGTACATATATATATATATGCATAATGATGCATATAGAATCATATAGACCCCGCAACTGTTGCTTTCTTCAATTATTCCACTGGTGAACTCCACAGAACCTGCCAATCAAACGACCAAAAGGGCCCCGGGCTGGGCGTGTTATTTTCCTGGAGGTCGAACCTCGATACGAACGTGGTGTGGAGCGAAAAGCAAAGGGTGGACGAATGATGTGCGAGGAAAAGCGCGGTCATGAGGGTGGATCCAGGTGGATCCCTTACTGAGCTCAAGTCTGTAAGAATAGACCAGCGGCTTTCGGAGGCGTTGGTTCGCCAAGAATCGACTGACGAAAAGGGCACTGAACCGAAGGGAACGGCACCGAGCCCACAAACGCCGTCCCCGGGGGCGTCCAACAAAGTGATCTGTGGCAGAACGCTGATCAAGGCTGGGTCACTGGTTGCAAATGGGGGGCAGAACAGGTCTCCAAAGCTGAAGTTCCAGATGGATACCTGTATATATATATATATATATATACCTGCCCAAAGAACCAACCAACTCCAAACTTCAAACAATGAATCAGCCTCCCAGTTGCAAGCCACATTGGATTACTATAATCATACTATAATCAGCCTCCCAGTTGCCAACATTACTATACTCATACTTGCACTCCACCTCCACTGTTTATTCAACTTTCCGACCAGCAGCAGGACAGCACCAGGGCTTCCCGACGCTTGCGGCTTGTTATCGTCATTTAACGTGACCGCAAAATTCACCTGACACGACATTCGGTCGGGAGGGTCTTTCGAAGACAACAGGCCCTATCCACGGCTGCACCATTGGTGCCCTCAAGGAGGGCCAGGCGTTCCCTGAGTGAGCAGCAGCGGCAGCAACGGCAGCCATCGCTTGTTCATGTTCGATCCAGCATTGCTTGGCCCTCGCCGTTCCAAGTCGTCCAATGCCAGATTATATATATCCAAATAGAACATGAAGACAACAGGCACATTGGGTAATCTTAGAGAAACTGGAAAACTACTATGTATAGACTCACTATACCTCAATATGATCAAAAGCAGCTATGAGTCATCAAATGATCTATGTTTTGCAACCCACGCAGGGTGTTTCACCGGGTGCAACTTGGCACACTGGATCACATGGGATGTTGATTGAAAGAGTAGCCAGTCACCGGTAGCCAGTCACCTGTCTGAACACATCTGAACACCCCCTCCTGTTGCCCAGTCTGGCCTCCGTTCCTTCCATAAAGGCCCCAACCTTGCAGTGAAAAGCACGGCGTCCCTTTCGAACATGTTGGATGTGTGTTTGCAACAAACACCCACCCCTTGTTGGCCACCAGACAGGCCTTGGTGGCTTTCCTATAGCGTTTCCTAATACATGCCCCAGCAAATGTTGAACGATCTTTCAGCAAGTGATGTTGAACAAATCCATATCTGCCAAACAATGATGGAGAGGTGCTACCTGGCTTCTCCTGTTGCTGCAGCCCTGTGTCAGTGTCCTGACCCGCCATGCATCTGTGCGGAAGTCCGTCATCCAGGCTCACCATGTCGCAGCCCACGCCGCAGCACCAGATATACAAGATGCACAAACGGCCGAACTTGATGTAGGGGTGTAGGGTGCCAACTCCAAGACAATTCCCCTTGGGCTCGAACGTCACAAGATGCTCAGCATGGCTGATGCTCACACCCTCTCCGAGGTCCTGAACTGGCACCACACCACTTGACTGCTCCAAACCCACCCCGATTCGAGACCTTCTCACCTCTCCATGCCAACCGCCAACTGCGTGGCCCACCCCACGCAGTTGGGCGCATGCCGCGTGCGCGGAAGACCGAGCCTGGGTGGCGTGGACCACCACGTCGCAGCCGAAGACCGAGCTCAGCTCTGGGCAGTCGATGTAGGCCATGCCGAGCCTCGGCGTCCAGGTCGGGTCGACGGTGACGGTCGGTTGTCCGGTGACGCGAACGTGGGTGACACAGAGGGTCGAAAGGACAGCCGAGATGAGGTGTTTTTTCTGAGGTTTTGTTTGGTTATTTATATGGAAATGGTGCTGAGCACCTTATGTGCTCCATGGAACATGGAACGGACGGATGAAAGGGATTTTGTTTAACAGGGATGGACTTTTAGGATTCTATATCAATAAGATGCAAGATGTCTTGTGTTTTGAATCAACAAATCCCGGACAAAAGAACGCCCCAACTGAGGCTCCTGGCTGCGGACTCACCTTCTTGATGGTGCCGCTACATCTCTTCTCTGTAAAGGCCTGGCCATCCCTTCTTCAGTGGCCGATGAATGCACGGACACCCGACCACGACCACGAGGAGATCATCGGGATAGCGTTTCACAGATCATCAACACAAGCGCCTTTAAAGGTTTTAAAGGAGGCAAAGAACGTGCTATGTTTCACCAACAATCACTAAGATGTCCAAACTTCTTCAATCTGGAACGAGTGTAACATTCACTAACATTCAAACATAATCTAGCAACATCTGGCAACACCAAAATGACCTCCTTCATGTTGTGATGCCAGAGTTCAGTTTTGATACAAGCACAAAACGTCGAGTCGAGGCCTTTTGGAGGTGTTGGTCGTCTTCTACCCGAAAACCCTCCCAAATCTTCCCAAAAACCTTTGAGAGATCTTTGGTTGACTTGAGATATCTCTTTCAAAACATCTGAGCATCCATCCGCCATTTCAGTGACCGCCTTTGTTGGTGCATAGGTGAGCTCAGGTATCGCCAGACCTGGGCACATTGCGCGTCATCCTCCTGAGTTTTTTAGAGGGAGCACCAGTTTGACCAGGCTACAACACATACCTTGAGTCTCCAAAGACCTTTTTTTTCTGCGTTTTTGTTTTTGGTCCAATATTTTTGCGTTTTTGCTCGAAAAACGCGTTTTTAGAGATGAGGACTCAAAAAAAGGTGCAGAGTGAATCTTCATCCGGACGCGTCCGGCACGGACGCTTAAAGACGCCTTTTGGACGCAAAAAGACGCGTTTTGGACGCCGAAAAAAGGTCTCAGGACACTGTCTAAGGAGGATCTGACAGGGCACAAACAAAAAAGGAACATTTCGTGACATATGCAAAAAAGAGTGCTTTCTTTCAAAAACCTCTTTTTCTTGGAAAGGCAAATTTAAAAGGGTCATTGGAGACTCAAGGTATATATATATATATATCAGCACCTCCACCCGTGGTTGAGTCTCGAGGTTCTTTGTAGACCACGTAACCACATACTGGTAGAACGTTGTTCCACAACAGCAAACAAACATGGCAGTGGCAGGCATCCCACCCAAAGATTGGACCCACTCTTCTTTGGCCTCTTTTCAACTCAGGAACTCCCTCCTTGGCTTCTTAGCTCTTTCATCGCTCCACTCTGCACCTCCCAAGTCTCTTCCCTCACCCTCCCGGACCACCCTCCACCCCTGGCACCACCGCCACAACCGTGGCCGGTCGGCCGTCGTTAACATCGCGTGCGGTTTCTCGTCTCGTCGGGGCAAGGCCCCCGACTCACCAAGCCAGGAGCCAACTCGGGCTTCTGCTGCAACAACTGTGCACGGCGCCGGTGTGGCGCCGACGGCGAGATGGGTCGGTGTGGCGAGACGATGTGGCGACATGGGTCGGGCCGGTCGGATCCCTTGCATGTTCTGGCCGATGTTAGGTGAGACTCTTTGGGTGTCCCATGGGTGAAACAAAGTTCCATGTGAAAAAGCTGTTTGCCTCAAGTAAACAGTGTGTAAATATGGTGTCACTGGAACCCCTCAAAGTGAAAGAAGCAGAAAAATCAAATGGGAATCATGGGTTATCACTACCGATACTTTGCCAATGTAAAAAAACACAAGATTTGCTTGTCAAGACCTTACACCAACGATCGCCACAACCTGATGAGCGACTAAAACCTCCGCCCTCTTAGGGACAAGATCTTCACAACAAGGAATCCCTACAACCAGAGAAAGAATGCATGCCACACATGCAGAAATGACATTGTTTGTAGGGTGGGTAAACCCTAGTATTCGGAACATTGTCTTCCCAGCGACTAGCTGATTAGCCATCCACTTCCATTTTTGTGCGAAAACGTTAGTCCGTCTATCCATTCCTGTGATCCCTGATCACATGCAGTGATCATACGGTGGTATGAATGAGCACCTTTCACATCACAAATGTAATTATAGCTGACAAATCTATTGTGATCACCAAATAGATGGTGGCATGGTTTCCAATACATGTTCAGTGGGGACCTACGAACTTCGATCTATGACAGGGGGTCTATCTAATCGAAACTTGCTCAGAAGGTCCAGCATGGTCCAGCCTAGGATCCTCGTCCAGTCCCTCGTCCAGTCTCCTCCAGCCTGGCCCATGACAGTGGCCAAAATGTTGTCATCCAGTGCGCTCAAGGTGTTGAGGATAAGCTGCACAGTGCACGGGCTGCTCAAACAACAAAATGTACCGGAACAAGTAACATCATGCCAAACTATTCAAAACCTGACTGTGGGCTGCTTTGTTACAAACCGGAGGCTATGAACTCATCTTTGCCTCAGTTGGGTTGCGAGAGAACAAATATGGACGCAACATGTCACTTCAAGCGAACGTCTGAATCGTCTGTATAAGTTCTATGCCAAGCCATACCAAGTCAATCTAACAAAACTAAGCATAGCGTCAGAGCGCAGCAAACCAGGAAGCCACGGTTACTTGTTCCAATGCACCGTGGGCACCTGGTGCAGGACCGTTCCGCTGAACGAGCCCTGCGCCCTCCGGACCGTTCGACCCAGGCACTACCCACGGAGGTTCTCACCGCAACTCAAGGTCAGAATTCCAGCTTGGCAGACTCGCCTGTGATGCCACATCCAGACTCACCATGTGAGGATTGTCAAACAGTGCCCCAAGAGTTCAGAACCAGGTCCATGAAAAGGAGATACGAGCATTGTGCTTGCCATGAAAGACCCGTACACCCTCGCAGCCAACCACCCCCTGACCACCACGGTACACCACCTGCCTTTGGATCCATCACGGCTGCAGGATTGAGCCGCTCACAGCTGAAGAGTCACTGAAGAGAATGAATAACACTCAGTACCGGTGCCTCATGTCGAGTCGCATACTATACCATCTGGTTACGTGCCAAATATTTGCTCCCTGGGCAAGAGGAGCAAAGTAGATGTCGTGCATCCACTAGTCGGTAGCTCCTGTTGGACACAAACACTTTCAACACATATAGAATTTACTCCCCCCCCCGCGTATCAAGGACTCCGTGGACAGTTGGCCTGGCGGCTCTCAGGTCAAACATCTGAAGATCCAAGGTGTGTCAATAGTTAATTATATCACTCTATAAAGAAGTGCGGTTTTTAGTATCACTCCCTTCCGGGTTGCAATCTTGAAGCTAATATAGGCCAAAGCTCGTTCAGAGATGTTCATTGTAAATCAGTTTAATATATGTTAACACAGAGTTGTGGCTCGTAGTCAGCAAACTGTGTGAATGATGGAACCAGAACAACAAGCAAAAACAACCATAAACAAAAAAGCTGTTTATTGGTTCATGATTTATGGTTAATTTCAAGCCTATGGCACTTCTACCGACGCATGGAGGTCCGGTCTTCATTATATGTGCATCACTTCTCGAAGTTCGGAGACCAACAGAGTTATATAATTGCTTTTGTAGACCATAGGAAGATATGCACATATAAGAAGGTCTTTGGAAGGAGACCAAGGAAGGAAGGACTTTGGAGACCATGATATTATCACTCCATGAGCTCACTCCCCTGACCCATTTCTGGTGAGACGATCATGATGGTCATGAAACTGATGGTCATCATTATATCATTGTGGTTTTCTTGTTGCCAGACCATGACGGTCATGATATGTCACGATCACTCCCCTGACCCACCTTGGCCGACTCCGTTTTCTCGGCGCTATGGCTGGCATTGGCTGTCTTTCACCGCTTCTGTTTCGGACCGAGGGCCCGCTGAACGAACCGCTGAACACCGGTGCATCTGCGACCGGTCGCATCGAGCCAGCGGGTTGGATGGTTCGGGGCGACAATGTTGGAGAGCATTCAAATGCATTGAGCATGAATCACCGTATAAAGGTCTCACCAACCTTCTTCTTGGCAGTCTCGAGATCACTTGTGGCAGGTGACTTGGAGTGGGCTTGGGCCAAAGAACATCAACTCCAACATTGTACCACTGAAGTTGTCCCCCCCACCCGACATCGACTATCCATACGCCATACTCCCCAGGTTGGCCAGTTTCGCGACTGCGCAGCGCTGGGCCTCAGACTTCCTCCTGGAGTGGAGTAGGACAAGCGAATTGCGGATTAAATTGGAATGGATCACAACGCTGGGGCACATTCAAAGATCAAATGGAATCCATCTTGATCCATCTTGTATCCTCGAGTGATTTCAAAATTGCAACAAATTGTGAGATCATTATGACAAAAGGCTTTAAACAAGGTCTGTAGTCGTTTATGCAATGGATGGACAAAAAATCTGGCACAGGAACACCAATGGAGCAGGGACCTCCATTGCTCCCCAGGTGCCAGAATTTGTCCATCCATCAGCATAGAAAGAGTGAGACTTCTTCCCAAGAGTGGCCCCAAACTAGAAACTGCCGTCTTGCAGGAGCTCTAAGGGCAAAGCCCGCCAGCTGGTTTTCATACTCAGAAAACAACAAACAGTTGAGGACGGGATTTCCAAACTTTTGCTGAAGGAAACAAGTTAGGGAGTCCCTGAGCAAACTTTGGGCTCTCCAAGAAGTCACATCAGTCATTCTCTTTTTTTTTGCGACTGCTCTCTGGCGCATCCACCAACGAATGACTGGGGTGCCTCCTTCATGTCTTCAGTCATCATCACCCAAACCGAACCTTTTCACCCAAACCAAGGGTCTTCTTTTCGTTTGCCGGGCGCCAAAAAAAACGGTCTCCAAGTTCGTCATGGTCATCGGTCTCCTCGGGGTCGTCATCCTCTTCTTCCTCTTCCCCCTCCTCGTAGTACGAGACATCGTCCTCCTGGAACAGCCGAATTGATCACCAACGTACCGTTGTATCGGATATACTACATGCACACTTTTGAACAACCAAACCTGGACCTAGCCTCCTCAGATGGTGTTCCTCTCCTGTCTACAATTTACATAAAGAATATGTTTTCCCTTCAAACCTTCCTTATCCATCATTTGTAGCCAAACACATTGTGTCACCATGTCTCGCTGGGGTGCAACAGGAAGTCGCTTGAGTCGCTGGGGTTTTAGCAGGTGGCCTCGCGGACGGCCGCCTTTCTCTTGCTGTCGTTGTGATCCATGGGTGCCAGAAGCCAACCACCCCAGTTTTGTCCATTTTCGTAAGAGGTTGGGGCTGGGGCAAGAGTTGCAACTTGTCCAGAATCGCCCTGAAGAAAGGCTTCCTGTATATTTCCTTGGTTGATTCTTCTGTGAAGATTGACCCTTGTCCACCGGATCTGAATGATTTAGTAGGATTTAGCAGGGAAACCCATGTTCCTCAAAGGAAGGCAGCTTGACCACGTGGCCAGGGTGGTTTCTTCATAAACGGTTCCAAATTGCACAGCGGTGAGCACCGGTCATGCGCATGACACATGCCTGCGTGATCACAGTTTTTTCGGAGTGTGGGTCAAGCGGTCAACCCAACTTCAGCAGTTTCTTCTTGTTTGACCAAAGTGGGACACGTGGACGATTGACGAATAGCAACTTCAAACCTGAGAATTGCTGGACCAAGTAGGTTTCGCATTGGGAGAACGACAATGATGCTAAAACCTGGGGTTGACCCTCTTGGATAAATTTTGGGATCCAGGATGACCCAAGTGATTCCAAGTAGGTCTCTCCAGTGTCAACCCCGTGCCACGTGTGGCCACCCAATAGCTTTCTATAGCTGCTATAGCTTTCTTGTATGACTTGACCATGATATGATCGTAAATGAATATCCTGTAGCCGCTGTAGCCATCTGTAGCCTGTACAGTAACTCAGTACAACCAAAAAATCCTAAAAGTGAAAGTACCGGGGTGATCTCTCGAAGCAAGTCAATTATGAGCTTCTTTGACCAACTTCTCAGCATGTGCCTATCAAGCAGAATCTGGGACCTCAACCTCAACCCTGGGGCTTTGCATGGATTCACACGAAGCGAAAACTTCAATCAAGGGATTGCATAGTGATGGAACCACAGAATTCTCAACTCAACAGCCCACACAGATCCACACAGTTTCTATGCCTCGTCTGAGTCGCGTTGAACTCAGCTTGTTTCCCAGTTCTCCCAAGCCCTCCTCCTGCTTCACCTCGGGCTTGGCCTCGGCCTTCGCTTCAGGCTTTTGCCTCAGTGTACTGTGAAGAGAGCGCCGAGAGCGCTGGCCGGGCGACGGGCTTTGGAGCTCAGCTCGGATGCGGTCCGCCGGATTCCAAGGGTCAAACCTAGGGAAGATCAAATCGCTCCAAAAAAAGCACTCCATGATACTCAATGCTCCAGGGTTTTGTCCACCAAATGTGCTGCTTTATCTGGAACTTACAACCGTTCCACCCTGTCTGTATCAGTCACATTTGGTTCAGAAAAAAAAGACAACAACACATGTCTTTTGATCCGCCTCATTGGAAGACCTTGTTCGACGTCAAAGAGTTGGAGGATTTGGTCAGTGTCGAAGATTAGCATGGAACCTGAAAACCACTGGGTTGTAGAGGAACATAGTCTTCCAGGAGGTCCATTTTCAGGTTCCATGTTAATCTTCCCGCATATACACCTGTCCACTCCCCCCCGAACGCAAAAAGGAGGACTTGGAGGATGCTCTTTACCAGGTGAAGTCTATGTCGAGCGTCTGGCCAAAACCGTCGGGTAAGAAAGGTTGGAGACATCGCTTTGTCCAGCCCCAGCCACATCTTGAACAAAGCTGAATACGTCAAAAGCATCTAAGAGCTGCGTTGCCGCGTTGCCCACTTTTGAGGGAGACCAATCGCTTCCAGGTTTCAGCCAAGCTTCAATGTTTGATCGTCGCAAGTCTTTTCGCGGTTGCTCAATGTGAATGTTGGGAATTGATCTTCCACGCATAGGGTTTCTGTTCATTCGAAGATATTCGGAGTAGTTTTTGGAATCGCATGTCCTTCTCTGCTCCGGTCACGCGCGTCAATCTTCGGCTCTCCCTTTGCATCCCCAAGATGTCTGAAGAGTGTACTCTGACACACTGCCATGTGGTACGTAGTTCAAAGGGCCATGGGAAGACAACTGTTGTCATATGTTTTTTCTATTTTAAACAATGCACTTCAAGTCTATGTTGGTGAGTTGGAGGGAAAGTTAAGTCTCAGTTGAGGATTGAACAATCTCAAGCAGAGTCAGTCAAGCTAGCAGCTGCACGCTCATCTTTGTCCGCTCAAGAAGAACACTCCTAAAAAACTGAATATCACTGAGAAGCCAGGCAGATTGCATACGAGGAAATCAAAGCAAACCAAAACCCTGGACTCTCCAGCAGGCTTCTAACATGGGTGCTTACTTTCATACTAATTTAGTAGTACCTATGTACCTATGTACCTATCTGTCTCCATAGTGGATATGAACACCAATGACCACCCTTTAAATGCATGTCTGCCTGAGTCCTCAAGGACCTTCAGACTCCTCGGGGCTTCCGAAACGGGCCCGGCGACCCGACCCGAACAACGGCGACTGCGACCAGGTCGATCACCGGACCACGGACCGGACCGTCCGTTTCGAATGTCTTCAGCTGACGGGACGAAAGACGGTCTTCAGCTGATCTCGTTGACACCACGAAGCTACGTCCGTAACAAGAAGCTACTATATAGGGGCTCCTGGCCTTACGAACGGAGCAAGAAGCTACTCGTAACAATGGCATTACTACTAGTAGCAAGGACGCTATTAGGTGGAGGCCATCGCAAGTCGGTTGGCGGCCATCGCTACTAGGAACAAGAAGCTACTAGTAGCAAAGAAAAAAACACCCTGTGCCGTGGGGTTCTCGTGCATCGGACAGGCAGGCACCAAGCTATGGACCAACACCAATGCTTCTGGTGCAAAAATGGTGGCAATATGTGGCATGTTCATGTTCGCCTAAGGAGAAAGAAAAAGAAAGAACATGGACCGGGAATCCCTTTGGCTGAGAATCATACGAATCTTTGAGCATCTGCAATTGGTATGAAACTGCTTTCCCGCTCGGCAAACAACACCTTTGTAACCTCTGGCAAACAACAACCCTTTGCACCCAAACGATCATCCCTTGCTCTTCCACAAAAGGAATAAGCCTCCAATCTTGGTGCCGTGCCTAGCTAATCCTACATCATGATTCGTCCCGAGGCGCTTTGGCCCTCTGCCACCGGCGTGCTGGGGTGCCCAGAACCACAGGCGCTGTGCCACCGCTGGCATCGTCCCTCTGGACCTGCAAGAATGCCAAGTGATCAAAGAGAATGGACCTTGGGCACCTGTCGCGGGGAAGGATCCATGTTCGAAAACCATGGAATTGGAGACATGGCAATTGCATTTGGGGGTTACACCTCGTTTGAATAATCGGGTTTGATCTTACCACAGCAATCCGAGTGCCTCATGTTACTGGTGTGGACGTGGAGCCTTGTCTCCAGAAAGCCTTCAACAAGCTACCACGAAAGCCTTCAGAAGGCGTCGAGTCCCTGAACCCATCCTGCCAGCCCGAAGCGCAAGCGCCGCGCCTTCGGTGACCAGTCTTCGTCCTTCACCTGGCGGCCTTTGCCCTTGTTGCCCTTGGCATCCTGCCGCTGCCCCTTGCCGCTGCTCTTGCCGCCCTGGCCGCCCTTGTAAGCTTCGCAGCGCCCTTGCTGCCCCTGCCGCCCTTCTGAAAGCCTGAGCGAGAGAGTGACTCTGAATCAATGTGTCAAGCAGGTCTCACCTTAACCCCCAAGAATAGCCTCCAAACCTGCCAAATCTCAAACAAGGACTGCATGGTTTGTGTGGCCTCCATGTTTGCAACTACAATCCTGTCTTATCTATGAAACATCCACCTCCATGCAACCAAACTGTCAAACAAGAGCTTCTGTTTGATGGCGCTTGAGTCACTCTGACATTTTTTTCACCACATGGATCTGAGTGGCATTGACTTGCGCGGCTGGGAGGGCGCTCTTTAGAGCGCCCAACCGCACGGTGTCCTTCCGCAGGGGGTGAAAAGTGGTGAAAAGGGCATTGCGGGCATGTGACCTCACCCAGTGACACTGACAATCCAAACATCACTCCATTCAGCCACGCCGAGCCATTCGGCTTCTGTTGGTGTTTTAGGCACATGCCACGGACGACACAGGCCGAGCCGTTTCGACGTGAGCCGCGTCGCAAGATGTGAAACCGAATCAGCTCCGTGGTGCAGTGCCCACGGTGTTGGTGGATCGAGCTCAGGCCATACCTCGTGTTGGATGTGAAATCGCAGCGTGCGTTGGATGACTATGGCAGCCTATGAGTCATCCAATGGCCAACGATGCCGCATATGTCATCCCCTCTTGTCTCAACACGTTCGCCTCGCCTCCACCCATATCCGTGGGCGCTGATTCTTCAGACCTTCCGCCCTCAGAAGACAACGCCTACTTGGAGAGGATGGCCAAAGCTTTCTCTCCCATGAGGTCGCCCATCTTCCTCACGTCACGTCTGCCACCGACCGCGGGAACGGTATGCTTTTCGGTGGTCGTTTGGGGCCGGTGGTGCTCTCTCTCTCCGATGTTGGGGGCCCGGTGGATGGCGAGTCCATTTCGGTGCATTGTATGGTCCATGAAGAGAGCAGGATCAGATCGGAATCAGGGCGGTTTCAGATCGGACATCCCCCTGGCGCGAAGGAGTCAGGTCAAGGGGGGGGGCATAGATGAATGGCGATATTATTGTACCAACTAAAGGTTCTAGAAGCTGAGAACCAACATGTCACTTATTTGCAGGATAGACCATGATGGGGTCTCAGAGCTGCTGCATGTGTTTTCTTCACCCTGGTCGACCATCCAGGACGCATGTGCTTTCCGCTTCTAACCTCGTGCAAATCCAAAGTTATTGCAAACCCATCTTGTCATTGTCATCTCCAGCACTATGCTACATCCAATTGTCATAAGTACTAGCTTTTGGGATTCTTGAAATACAAAGACCTGCCACGACGACTCTTCTAGGGAGGACATGTGAAGCTGTTCATGTCCTTCCTGCGCCCAGGTTTGCGTATGTCATGTTGTCGCTGTTCGCGGCTCAGCATCAATCCCATTAGATCGGGGGCTATCTACGACAAAGTAACACCTGGGGTCAGCTCCACGAAAGCTTGCCCAACAAAAGCTTACCAAGTGTCTTGGCCTCAGCCTTGTCTTCATCGGAGATATCATCCCAACTGGCATTTGGGGTGTCATCCTTGCAGTAGGCGGCCAAGCATTTGGAGATGCCCACGCAAGAGCCTTAGCATGGTGAACCATCACTCATAGACTCATAAATAGATTAAATAGATAATATAACACCTCTCACTCTCCACTCTCTCCACCTTCTTTGTGCAAACCACCCACTTGTTCTTCATCTCAAAAGGGTGTCTCAATTCAGTGACGCCCCAACTTTCCATGCGGCTCGGCCCCTGGGCCGGTTCGTGTCCTGTCGCCCTAGACGGTCGTGTCCTCCGAGCCACAGTTGAACTCGCCCACGATCCACTTCTCGTCCTCCGCCTTCGTGCCGACGGGCGAAGCGTTGATGAAGTCCGTGGTCCACCAGAGCGGCAAGGGCTCCTCCGCCAAGTCCAAGGAAGGCATCACATGCGGCAGGTCCTTCCTGAAGCGAATCCACATCCATGAGGGTCTTTCCTGTTTTCGATATTTTTTGATGGGTGGATGTGTTATTGAATGTTGAAGGCGTGCAAAACACAACTAACACCAGAGTCTGCGGTGCAAAAAGATATGAACGCCCGCAGCGATCAGGAACACCACATCAAACGGTTGTTGAGCCAGTGAATATATGTCCAATATATCTTCTGGATTCTTTTCGCAGTGACCCATGGTCTAAGAGTCTACTTGATGGACTTTCACCTTTATGTATACATGATGTATACTGTATTACCGTCAACGGGCCAGAGCCGATGCTTGCAATTCCCGAACACGTTGTCTGTGTGGCTGAGCTGCTTCAAGAAGTTCTCGGTCAAAGACTTGAAGAGGGGCTCGTCAGGACCTAAAAAAAAAACACCAGCATGGCAGCATGTCAGTATTTCTCTTTATCTTTCTCTTTCTCTCTCTCTCTCTCTCTTACTCTCCCTTCTGTCTCGTTGCCCCAGCTGGCCCTGCATGACCACATCACCACCATCCCAGGCTGACGACGACGACAACAACAACAAGCACACTTTCTTCATTTGCTTTGACTCTGCAAATCTGTGAAGCCGGAACGAGGAACGAGGAAAACACACAGAAAACATCAGAAAACAATCACTGTCCGACCGGTGTACCAACCTGAACGCCAACCTTATCACGCCGTCATTTCCCCCACACTTTCGCCACACATCAAAACTTGGAGCTCGTTCCGTTTGACTCCGTTTCATGATCCTCGAAGATCCCCATGTCGTCACTTCGACATACTCATTCGAGGGTGACACGAGGGTGAGGAGGCGCCCGTCCATGGACCTGTTGGACTTTCCGAGGCCCGGCCGGCCATGGCACCATAGAAGGTGTAGATGGATCCAGTGCCGCCCACGGCAGAGATGCCACCCTCCTGGCAACGCAAGAACGAATTCCCCACAAGAGGTGCTTGGGTGCAAAAGGGATGTCACACAAGATGTGGATTTTGCAGCTTTGTGCAACTTGACCAGTGCATCTGGGCTTCATTTGAAGCATTGGAACTCATGAAGCTTCTCGCGCGGAACTTGTGGTGCCCCCGAACTGGGGAGGGTCGAACTCAGGCCTTTGGCGGACCTATGCGTGCAGTTTGCTGCGATGTTCGAGCACAAGCTGAGCTATGGAAATGTGGACCTTGATTTATATAAGCTCCTTATAGTACATTAATGTTAGACCTTGAAATCATTGGAAAGTCCATAGACTGGAAGGTTAGAATCGCTAGTACAGCATGCATTGGGGGGTGCACTGCTCCGCTGGGCAACAAACAAGAGGTCAATCACTGCGACTGTCAATCCCGCGTCAAAGGAAACCAACAGCAAGCCAGCAAGCCAGCACGCTTGCGCCAGCACGTCAGCACGCACGCACGCAAGCAAGCAGGGGTGGTTGGATTCTATGATGATTTCCACTCTCCCCACCTCACAAAACACTGCAAATGGCGTGGTGTTGTGCATGCAAAGGCAATACAATGAACAAGTAATAGGACAAACCCTGTGCATATATATATAATACAATGAACATGCGGCATATTCCCTGTTCTTTGCCCAAAGCAGCTCCATGATAAGTGAACATCCCACGACAAATGAGAATCATAGTTTTTCAGTAGCTTCTCCGCTGGCCACGGCCAGATCGCATGTAAATGGTGACTGATTCTGAGGAAAACCCAACAAGTCCGTGTCGACAACAGTTGGTAAAGGAACTCCCACAAACATCGCATTCTTTTTGCTCCGAGCCATGTGATCTTCATATTCAATATATGATGACTACACTAGGCCAATTACATAACTTCTTTCAATAACCTTAAAAACTAGTCACTAGTCAAAACTTCCACTTGTGGCATCCACTCCCCTTAATTACCACTCCTCATTTTCTTGGTGCGCCCCCTTTCTGCGCCTTTCTGCAGGACCCCCAACCACCACTGCCACCGCTTCCCATGGCTCCGCTCCTTGGGCTTCTTGTGGATCACTCCGATCAGCGAGTCGCCGATGAGGTTGTAGCGGAGCTCGCCCTCGACGATGCGCGGGCAGAAACGCTGGTCCACCAACTGGCCGCCGGCCTCCTTTCCACCCTCCAAATACCTCACCGCCGACAGGAAGAAGACACGTTGGAAGGGTGGGGTTTGGTGTGGTGAACAAAAGAGATTCACTGATTCAGTTGTCTACTTGAATAATTATCAATGATTACCTTTGATTTGGCCAATCAAACACTGTGATCATGAACTGCTCATGATGTAAACAAATCAACATCTAAGAAACCTATAATAAGTCAACTGTGTCGTCCAACAACCCGGTCCATAAGGACCAGTCCATCTCTTGGTTCGACCAACAGTCGCGGCTTGCTGGCACGGTCGCGGCTTGATGTCCGTGCGACGTCACGCGGGTCGGTTCACCCGGGTCGGCACCCCAAAGGAATACAGTTGGGGATGTTGGGGAGTGTCTTCGAACGAAGCAACGGGTGATTTTGGGGAAATCCAGAGCACAAGCGAAGGAAGGTTTGACAGCCTAAAGTGAAGCACGTAACTCACGTCAAATGGTATATTTCTCACATGAAATACCTGAACCAACTCTGTCTACGGGCGATCATCAGCTGTCATCATCTACCATTTCACTCTTCGCTTGTACATCATCCGTTGATAGCTGCTCAACATTTTAGCATGCTCTCAGCCATGTGTCGCCGACCCTTCTCCACCCTTCCGTCCCAGCGGCTTGCCGACACCCTTGGAGGTCCACTCGCCAGACTTGTCTGTGCGGCCGTGCACGCAGAACTCGATGAATTCGCCGACCGTGTGTTCCTGACCGTTCGCCGACGGGTCTTGGATGGTCTTCCAGTTCACATGGAAGGCACTCGCGCGCCGTGGTGCCTACTGCCTGCTTCTTCTCCGAGGTAGGCGGTCCGTTCGCGCGCGGTCAGGCGTTGTTTGGTCGGAACTCCGTCAACGGTGGCGCGACCAAAGTATCACAGGAACGCTTATTGTATAAGGCTTGTCTAATAATATTTATAATACCAGCGTTCTTATGATTGTGTTGCCCCCTGCATCCCCTGGTTGAACCTGCCTGAATGATCCTGAATGCTGGTGACGCAGCCGCTCCCTCCAAAACTCTAGCTGTGTAAATGGCAGATAAATCCATCGCAAACTCGGCAGGCTGTCCCCTACATGTCATCCTGCAGCGCAAGAAGAATAATACATGCCTGGTTGCTTCTCGTTTGCTTCAACCTCATGTGTGCCATCAAACGAATCCGGAGCCTTTCTCTGTTTGAGACTTTGTGGATCACGAGGAATCTGCAGTGACAAAGCCAATTGGAAACTTGGATGGCAGGCCTTTTGTTGATTTCAATGGTCGGCTTCTGAGTCAGGACCTTCTGAATTTCACACTTTGTCCAATTTATCCGTTAGCTTTGGGCCAACAAGCGCACGCATGGGGACGGTCGCCATTCGGCTGCCTGTGCTTCACCGTCGATCGACTGGTCGACCAGTCTCGGTCGAAGGCCGAGCAGGCGAGAAGCACCGTCGCGGGCTTCCTTTGTTGGACACGCGACTGCTTGCTTCGCTGCCTTCGGGCTTCCTGATTGATCCCGTTGGATCCAAATGCGACCACCACATGTCGCGATGTCTTCACAGCGATTCGACCAGTTCAAGGGCGCCTGTTTGTGGTCTGAGTCAAAAGCGCCTGTTTGTCACACCCACAGTCTGTCGTGGATCCAAACAAACCTCTCATGAACTTAAAGGTTCTTCGCTCAATGACTCAAGGTGCCAATCCCGGCGTAAGGTCGCACATGCTTTGATCCTAAACTCACATTGTCGTGATGAATGGACCAAGTCCTTCATGGACGACATGATACATGTACTCGATATCGGTCAGGAATGGAACATTGCTGGACCTTGATCAAACAAATCAATGAGGCCACTCACTGCTCTCATATGATTCAACTTATATAAGGGATGTGACGACACAAAAATAGTATAGTGGTGAACTCGCACTGGCGTCGCAGCTCTTATTTCGCGGGACTTTGGCAAGCCTGTGTATGTCAAAAATTGTCAACCCCAAATAACCCAAACAACTGCCAGCAGTTGTAGAAAGGTCTTCCATGAGAAAGAAACGACACACGGGACCAATCACGAGAAATCAGTGTTCTGCGCCTCCTCATGGTTATCGTTGGCCTCCATGAGCATCAACTTCTCACCGTCCTCGCAAAGCCTCTCACCATACTCCTGACGAAGTTGGGGCCATACTCCGTCACTGACATGGTGGGAGTTAAACTGGTGGGTATGAAAATTCTTAATGCTTCAGTATCAAAAACATTCCAAAAACACTTGTTTACTTCCAAGTATGGCGCAACCAATGTCTTAGATTCGGTTTTCCACACGGAATGTCGAATCTACAGGGGATCGCTGGTATCATCTTTGGGGCGTCGTTGTCCATGTGTGAACTACACGCAAAGCACCAAAACTCTGAAACTCTAAACGAAATGATCTTGCACACATGTAGTAGACGGGTTTCGGACGGATCCTCTGCGGTTTCGTTGCTCGTGGGGGAGTTGGGAGGTCGTTCGATCGCTCTCTCGTGGGTTGGGTCGTTCTCCCCCCCGATTCTCATCGCTTTGTGTTGCACGGAAGAGAGCCATGGCTCCTTGCAGTAGTTCTCGTCCTCAGCACAAAGGAGAACCGCAAAGGGAATGAACATGAACAAGAATCAGGAAGCAGGGGTCGGAGATGGTCAAAGTCATCTCATGTTGAGACAACACCGTGTTGGCCGACCATAAGCCACAGAAAGCCGGAACTGTGTGGATGACATGTTTTTGTCCTTTTAAGTGGGTCTGCCAATGTCACAAGTCAAAGCCCAAAAAAAAATCAGGAGAATACATCTATTATATTTAATATCATTTTATATCATTTAATGAAGAACCCCAAAAGCCGGAGTATCTTACCCAGTTCTATGTATACTGACTCTATACTGACTCTTAGTTCCCTCCCAGGTGGAGCGAATGAAGAGAAGGCAACTAGGTGTCCTAAACGCAGTTCTATAAAAGTCGTGGGGAACCTTGCTTGTCATCCGATTGGATGCAGCTGCTGCAACCATTCTCTCTGAGGCTCCTTGAGCTTGACAATCCTTGGCAAGTTGGCTGAGAGACACACAGGAACCGTTTCCAATACACTCACGAGTCACAGCAAAAAATGTACTCAGGGAACTCCTTTTAACAAACCAGGATTGCTGGATCGCCCATGCAAAAGACCAAAACTTACCCTCCCCCACCACCAACACGGTGCCCATATGGATTCCAAATGATTGGTGTGGGAGAGGGCCCAGATCGTCCCGGTTCGGCAAGACTCCAAATGCCCTCGCCGGAGGAGCCCCGGTTCTGCTTGATCACACGAGGCTGGAAGGCCATGGTCTTCTTGAAGCCTGCAGCAAACTCCTCAGGAGAATAGTAAGTCAACGTGTCCTCCAAACCTTGGTTGAAACGGCTGTTTGGCGGCTGACTTCAGCCGCCCAGCTTGGCGGCGAGTCCGTATGGGATTGAAGTTGAAAGATCCTCTAAGAAGGGTTTTGTCGTGCAGAATGGATCGTCTCACATGTTGCAAAACACACTTCTGAATGGGCTGCGCTGAAATGTTTGGAACAGGAGGCACGAGGAATTTCAGGTGCACGAACCATCTCAGGGCTTTCGACAGAAGGGCTTTCCAAAACCCACCTCCTCCACCTCCTTCACCCCTCCTTCACCCCTTTCAATCGCCACACACCGGTGCCCCCCGTCTTCTTTGTTCGCCGTCGAGGACGAGCGGTCGGCATCCTCCAAGTGACCAATGTTCATTGTGGCCACCTTGCACAAGGCATCCTTCGCGCCCATCTTCTCCATGACGTCCGGGGACGGCCACACCTGCTTGCCCATCTTCCTGGCTGAGGGCGTGGCGAAGGAAAGCGGTTTGACCCGAAGCCAATTCGACAGCAAGTGAAGCGACCAAACCAAGACCGGTGCGTTATTGGTTATTTTGATAGTGCGGTTTGGTATGATGGCACCCAAAACAGCAAGCCATGTTCTAAGGAGAAGGATGTGATGCTGTAGAATGTAGTTATAGTTGGAGGATAAACCACCTCCAGTGCTGTGCACTCCAGCATATAAAATCATGCCACCGCTAGAAGTCTTGAGACTGTACGGTCCATCAATATCACGTGGCACTAAGGAACAGTGAGTTTGCCACCTAAGTTGTGAACTCAAAAACAAAACACAACTTGGGGAGACCTCCCAGTTGGATCCCCTGTGGAAGAATTGTGTTTCATACGTAGCCACAATACCAGCAGTTGATGACTGGTCATCTGATCTTACAAGTCAGGGTTCCGTCTCCCTGGGCGCTGTCGAAACCCTATTCTGTCCAAAGGCCTGGATTACAAGTTGCATGGATCTGGATCACATGTCTGTTTCCACCCCGCCAACGGTCGTCCGTCCTCAAGGCACGCATGCCATCATCAAACTTCTGCTGATCTCCCCCGTCAGCCTTGATCTGACCTCACGTGAAGGCGTGAAGACATTGGGCATCAGATGGCATCAGGATGTCCACAAATACCATGTCCTTGATCTAAACATCATCTAAACTCTAAACCCTCACCTGGCCCAATGAAAGTGAAAGTGATGTATGACAACAGAATGTCCACATGTTCCATCGACGTCATTCGTGGCACAAAGAAACATAGACCTAGTAAAAAGGCACACCTTTGGGAGATCGCAAAAACCAATTCCGCATTGACTATAGTGGTGACGTCCCAAAGTAAGTAAACACCCATGTCGGTTCAAAGACCTTGATCAAACCGAATCAGACCTGGGGGCCAGGGTAGACCGAAGGCCTGGATGTAGCAACAGTGACTGACTGCATTCACGGGTCACGGCAAGCAAGAACAGCCCTCATTCAAGGGTCATTGACACTGGACTGATTCCTACACTAATCAACACAAACACTGCATTGTGTACAAGTACTTGGGACTGCAAAAATCCTCCAATTGCCAGAGTTCAAGTCGGCAAACAAGTCAGCAACAAACTAAATTCTCACTCTGCTACTTTCGAGATGAATTTCTGTTGCAAGCCCGGGGTTGTTCAAGGTTTTCAGCCGCCTGGGTTGCATCGGACAATGACATAGTCGAAGCTCTTGCATAACTCAAAGAACTTGTCGTGCTCCTGAATAACATTCCGTTGGACTCTCCACAACAGCAAACCTCTATGCAGATGTAATGTGCTGGTCCTCACCCCGGGCTAGAAAACTGATGGGTCCAACAGCATGAATTTGCAAAACAACGAAACGTCTTCGAGGCTTCCAAGCTTCATCGGCACATCATAGCCCCCATGACTCAATCGACGCAAAACCGTTTGAACATGTTTCGGACTCTGACTGCTGAAGCCCGGGCCATCCCGGGCCCCGTCGTGTCAATAGCATGTTTCAACAGGTCACAACCTTCAACTAACCAGAGATACAACTGCAAAAGACTTCAGCGATTCAGGCAGTCCAAACTGGGTTCAGCAGGCCCCAAACTCCTATGTTTCCTTGATGGAATTATACTGTAACTGTTCCCTCCATTATATGTCTCGTAGCATTGGCTGCCAGACGGGTGGCACGGTGGCACTTCAACGACGTTGGGTTTTGTGGCAGTGGGCACTCCACACCCGTCCACTTTTCGCGTGCCGTGGGGTACTGCCAGCAATCCACCTGCCGTGTGGTGCTCGGTTTTTTTTTCAGGAATCCGCAGGTACGTGGCATTGATGGAACTGCGAACTCAGCTTGCGAAAAGCAGGTCGATGGAACCAGAAGCACCAAGCTCAGCCTCGATTCTGCCATCTATTGGCTTCTCTCGGTTAGGTTTCCCAGCCATGTTCATGCCATACCATTTTAGATCCTTCGAGCATCCTCCATTTGTGGACCCGAGCCCCAAGGGCTGGCCAGGGTGCTTTTTCGCGTTGGAAAAATAGCCGTCCAACTGAGGACCCATCTTCGAGCGCTCGGGTGGGATGTGGGGATCGGCAGGGGAGCATGGTGCTGAAAAACATCCTCCCCCCCGAAGCGCATGGATCAGCATGGGTGCCACACCCATCGAACGAGCGTCTTATGATGGTGCATGGATCTCCATGACCTGAAGGCGCCAGGAGAGAATAACAAAGTAGAGGCGATGAACGCGATGATAAATGATGATAATGTATGACCATGTAGTGAATCCAATGACAATTGCGAAGAAAAAGGACGACGATTGCACGGAAGCTGGGCCATCTACAAGATGAAGCACGTGAGCTGGGCCATCTACTGGGCAACCGTGCCTGTCTCCTAAGCCATCTGGCCTCTCCTAAGCCATCTGGCCCTCCGTGCCCAGAACGTGCCAGGTCCGAAAGAAGGCTCCTCGTGGGTGTAGTGGATCAGCTGACAGCTCATGCCTGCTGAAATCATGCCGTTCACAATGGGAATCGAGTCGTAGCCTGGAATAGCGTCCAACGTCGCGAATGCGAGGAGATGGAGCGAGCGCGGCGCTGAAGCAAGGGAAACAAATGCGTAGAATCACATACATGCACATGTACCAAAAGTTATTTCTCTAACATACACATGCAGTTGCACATGTCGTTAAATTATGTTAAATTTGGCACACAAACACTTATCCACATATCCTCCTTGGTACTTACCAAGAGGATCCTTGCCTGGAAAGTCCAAGCCTGCCGGTGGTCAACCTAGTTCACAAGGCAGCCTTCCATGTCCTAGGGACCTAGACCTATAAGAAGAATGGTGCATCAACTGCCCCCTCAAAGACAGACCTGGCGAGAATCCATCGCCCTGCCCCACAAAAGGCAATCTTCTGAAGGAAGGCCTTTCTACGCACTGTGAGCTGCGAAACACTTTGCTGCAGCTGAGTCCTGACATGAATCTAAGGTGCATCCAACGGATCCCCCACTCCTAGTTTCTTATAGAGTTGAAGAGTTGCAATGCCTTGCATACAAACATGGGTCAGCCTCGATACATGAAATACGATGCTTTCCTGTCGCCTGTCTCCATTTCAGTATCCGACCCACTCGATGTGTGGAATTTACAGTAGAACAACAGCGTGCAACAGCTCGAAAACGGCTTTTGGGACTTTCAGGAGAAAAGTGTTCCAGTAGAAAGGCCAATTGCAACGTGACTGAAGATGCTGAGTCCCAAATCAGATCATCCAATCAGAACCCCAAGCAAAACTAGCCATCAGCTCCCACGTGTGATCCCATGCGATCCGCTTCAGTCAAGCGAAGTCACGGTGGCCATTGTTGCTCTTGTCGGAACCTCCATAGGGCTGGCTTCGGACGTAGATCTGGGCCAAGGCACCCTTAAACTTGGGCGCGCTGGGCTGATCCAACCTCAAGAGGTGGGCCCAAGGTTGGACCGAGCAGTTTTACGAGTGTTACAAACTCACAACCTGTGTATGACCTCTATTTTGGAGGATCAACTATCCAACATATGGGCCTTGTCCTATTTCAACAAGGAGGTCAAATTGGTTCTAGGTCTAGGTAAGCAATCTGTATAGTAGATAAATAGATAATGATGATAATGATATAGACACACGTAGTGTTCTTTTTGATGGGATTGGATGAACATTGCAGCAGCTTGGGCGCTTATCCAAGCTTCATGTGTGTCTTACAAGGGCCAATGGTCCATATCCCTCTTCGGAAAGTTCAAACGTCGGCTCAGCTCGACGGGGTAAGTCTGAGACCATCTCAGCAGGCTGGTCGAGGCGGGTCGATCGATCACCCGGTCGGGCTCGGTGGGGGTTCCAAGGAGAGATGCTCGATCGATCAGCTGATTTGCTCCAAAACAGGTGCTCCAGGTGCTGGGTTTTCTCCAATCAGCTGGTCCCAGATGTCCCCAGCATCAGGGGGTAACAACGGGTCCTGCTCCTCCCGCTCCAAGCAACATACCCTTGTAGTCCTTGGCCACCACCGTGATGCCGCTGCAATCCACAGGGCCAGGGCATGGATCTTTACGGTCCTGACGCATCGCGATGGGTCAGTCAGCATCCTCAACCGTCCTGACCATCATGGCTGACCGTCCTCACCATCCTCAATGCACTCCGGCGGTCGGGTAGTGATGTGAACTGCTGTTTGGATCACTGCGATCAACTCCAAACCCCAACTCAAGTAAGCCCCAGTGGTGTGGTGTACCAGTCGAAACCTCATCATTTCTCAAGCAGGAGCATCTTGAATACGGACCAATGACTTCTGGTCACCGTTTGCACCGGGAATCAAAAAAACACACACACAAACACACAAACAAACAAACAAAATTGGTCTGAATCAACATAAGGAGCCCAGCCCGGTATGTTTGGATAATTTTGGATGGTGGTATAGATTTGGGGCACTGATGTCATCTGTCTCATGAGCATCAAGTTCTTCATGCAATGGCCGCCCTTTCTTCGAGGCAAACACTTCGACCCAAACACGGTCGTCGTCCGTCCCCCGTCGAGTTGGCCGGTCTTCCGGCTGATTACATGTGGTCGATCTCCATCGATCTGAACAGGGAAACAACAGAAGTGTTAACCGTCAAGAAAAGGAATTCAAACAACAAGGAAGAAAGGGAAAATGTTCTTTTCCTTTCTTCACATACTGATATATAGGAAGGTTCCAAAAACGCAACATCCCCAAAGTCAAATGAACCAACAAAACATCCAACATCTTCCCTCAAACACATACCTTCTGGCTTTTCTCAAAGGGTTTTCATTGCCGCCCACCTTTCACACCCGCCCCCCAAAAAAAAACGAAAACCACATGCCAAGAATCCACGGCGGCCCAAACCTTCGCAAGCTGATCCTTGGATGTGGCGCGCCTTCCTTTGGACATTTGGAGGGAACATCACCGGCAAAAAACATAGGACGATGAACTGGAGGGAATTCCAGCTGGTGGAGCTGGAATCGAACTGACCAGGTGGTGGACATGGAGGTGTGGAGGGGCAAGTGATCAGCAGTGTCAGGGGTGTGGGGACTGTCAGCTTGGGGGCTTACACAATTTGCATATACAATTCCCTACAAATTGAGATTTGCACAATTCGGAACTCATCTGGATCTCCAATTGGGTATGGATCGTCATACAGACTTTTGTTTTGAACAAAGCACCCGTCTTCCACTGTTCCCTTCCCTAACTTTGGAGATTACCGGCAAGCAATATGCAAATCACATTACCCTGGTCATTACACTTGTTAGATTGGGTAGTGATCCTAGCTAGGAAACCCTGCTATTTTTGTTGGGGGGAATGTCCTTCAAAAATCCAAATCCCAACCACTCCCAACCAACAATGTCACCCAGCGAAACCACCTGGGTGTGTAGTTCAAATAGGGAGACCGACACCAGGCGGGTTCGGCTCGGGACATACCAGTCTACCCGTGACCCAGCCACGGCCAGGGGGTCTCCCTGGCGCAGGTCCATCCCATGTCGTCCATCCCCGGTGGCCCATCCGGTGACGAGATGGGATGGTCGTCTTGTAGCTAAAGGATCCCATCTGGGGAGGATACATGACATGAGTGACTGGAAAGATCTTTTGCCCCACGGTGTCTCCGAATCAGCAAAACGACGTATATAATGGTTATGTAATGCGTCTAATCTATATATATACAACGATATAATATAAATATATGCATGTGTATATTATACATATAAAGAGCATTATAGAGCTACCTACAAAAGATCTCAGTAAGCAATTATTAGACATCCTATCAAAATACTGTGCGCCCGCACACACACGCCAACACACACACTTTTATGATTTGGTGTACCGAACTGAAAGCGGTGCCACACGCCAGCCTAGGTTACCATTTCCTAAGAGTACAACGGATCCTGGAGGTCTTCAAACGGAGAAGGGGCCAAAAGCGCAAGTCGAGATCGAAACGACAAATGACGACGTACGTGCATGTCTGCGGAACGCAAGTAGCACTTTACGACTCACCTCTGCAAATGTTAAAATTCAAGCAGGTACACAGAGCTGATCAGGCTCTGCTTCCAGCACAAGTGGATAGCTTCGTTGGGCGCAGTCTCCACTGTGCCCTGCACCCCCCTGCTCGGCAAAATGAAAACAAAAACAAAACAATCCAAGAGGATCCCTGTGACTACAAGGGGCACACACACACACACTTATGATTTTGTGTACTGACTTGACAGCGGGGCCACACGCCAGCCTAAGAAACCAAATCCTGAGTCCCACTCTAAGGTCCCGACAGGAGGGAGGGGTAGGGAGAAAGGAAAAGAAGGTGTTCCCAGCTACGACACAAGCGTCCAAGGACACACCAAGAGAAAAGAAGGGTTCCCAGCTATGACGAAAGCATCCAGGGACACCCAAACAAGAAGGAGGGAAAGGAAAGGAAGGAGAAAAGAGAGAGAGAGGGAAAAGAGAGGAAGAGGACAGGTGTTCCCAGCTACGAACAAGCGTCCAGGGACACACCAGGGAGAAAGGGGTGGAACACCCACCAAAAAAGGAAAAGGACACAAGCGTCCAAGGACACACCAAGAGGAAAGAAGGGTTCCCAGCTATAACGAAAGCATCCAGGGACACCCAAACAAGAAGGAGGGAAAGGAAGGAAGGAGGGAAAAGAGAGGAAGAGGGAGGACAGGTGTTCCCAGCTACGAACAAGCGTCCAGGGACACACCAGGGAGAAAGGGGTGAACCTGAGTATTACATTCAGGAACACCCCAACAAGCGACGGGGGAAGAGAGGGGGTGGGGGAGGAAGGGGGACTAAGCTCTCGACAGGTTCCAATGAACCTTGAACAAGCTTCGGCCGCTGCGGCCACGTACGCCGTGCCAAAATGGCTGGCTGCTTAGACCGCTGCGGTCACGTACAGGCATGAGCCACTTTGGAATTCAATAATCCGTGAGGTCTTGGCAAGTAACTTTGGCATAAGCCTCCTACGCCCGCTCTGGGCACGAACATCTCCGGGCAGGGGAGATAAAGACAAACCCCCGTTCGATGGGTCCACGTGGGCTCTCACTAGGAGAGACACACTTATGATTTTGTGTACTGACTTGACGGCGGGGCCACACGCCAGCCATCGCCAGCCCAAGAAACCAAATCTTGAAAAGTCCAGGAGAACCCTATGGAGCCTGGAGGTCTTCAAAAGGAGAAAGGGCCAAAAGCTCAAGACCGAAAGCGACGAGCAGGTCGAGATGACGTCGTACGCTCATGTCTGCCAAGCTCATTAGCACTTTACTGGAAATTGGAGTCAAAGCTTGTTCAAAAGTTCAAACAGCAAGTACGTGCAGCTGATTAGGCTGCAAATCCTGAGGTCACCATAGAGAGCTTCGTTGGGCACAGCTCTATGGGCCTCCTGTGCCCCCCCTGCTCAAAACAATTCAAAAAGAATCCCTGTGACTACAAGGGGCACACACACACACACACGCGCCCCCCCCGAGGGGAGGCGAGAAAAACTAAGGTAAGGGCAATGTGCACGTGTGTACGCAGCAAAGACAAAAAGATGAAGACATGAAGAGAAGACAAGACAGGACAAAAAGTACGTAGTTGCGATGAAAGGGGAACCAAGTGCACAGGGACAACCAATGAACCCCACCTCATTGTCAAGACCTGGGCGACCTGAAGCCTAGGTTGCAAATGTATGTAAATGTGCACGTACACACTAAGGCCAGGACCGATGTGTGCGCAAACGAAAGAAAGGATGAGATGACAAAACATGAAGACAGAAGGACATGAAAGAAAAGAGGAAACAAAGTGTGTGAAGGGGGAAAAAGATGAAAAGGGAAACAAATGGAGGAGACGAAAACCAATGAGCCCGAACCTCATTAGAAACCTAGGCAAACCTGTTGAACAAGTACGTGCTGTGTGTGCACCTGAGGTAGCGACGGGTCCCAATGGACCCGAAAATTGCTTCGGCCGCTGCGGCCACCTATGCCGTGCCAAAATGGCTGGCTGCTTTGACCACTACAGTCACGTAACGGCATGAGCCAGCTAGGAATTCCAGAGTTCAGCAAATCTTAGTACTTTCGGCCTAGGCCACCTACGCTCGCTGCGAGCTGCTCTGTATCCGGGCAGGGGATACGTTCGACAAACCCCCGTTTGACGGGTCCACAGGGGGCACTCTTCGGGCTCACCCTGGACTCTCACTAGGAGAGACACACTTATGATTTGGCGTACTGAACTGAAAGCGGTGCCACACGCCAGCCTAGGTTACCATTTCCTAAGAGTACAACGGATCCTGGAGGTCTTCAAACGGAGAAGGGGCCAAAAGCGCAAGTCGAGATCGAAACGACAAATGACGACGTACGTGCATGTCTGCGGAATGCAACTAGCACTTTACGACTCACCTCTGCAAATGTTAAAATTCAAGCAGGTACACAGAGCTGATCAGGCTCTGCTTCCAGCACAAGTGGATAGCTTCGTTGGGTGCAGTCTCCACTGTGCCCTGCACCCCCCTGCTCGGCAAAATGAAAACAAAAACAAAACAATCCAAGAGGATCCCTGTGACTACAAGGGGCACACACACACACATGTTGTAACTCCAAGTTCCACCCCGGTACCTCCACCGCTGCCAAAAAGCTCACTGATTCGCTCTTTCGGCTGCCAATTGTCTGCCGAACCGACTTCGGAAACCGCGACCGAGGCGCGGGCGGCAACTCCTTCAAGGCCGCGGCGATCTCCTCGGGGGACTTGCCCTCGATCCTCATCGACGGTCCCAGCGGAGCCGCGGAGTCCGAGGGGAGTCGAGTCCGCTGAGAGGTCGGTGCTTGGCGAGGAGGAAGGGGAGCGGGAAAAGGGTGGTTTGCTGGAAGGAAAAGGTAAAAAAAGCATCAAACTGGAATTGCTTGCATAGAAATCCACAGATTTTACCAAGGATTGAGTAGCTGCTGGCCGCTCAACGCCTGTTTACGCGCTCTTTGGTCTGGTAGTTCACATCCCGGATTGTGGGGCCCCACTTGTGAGCATCTTGTTTTTATTGCGCTCTACCACATGCAGTTCCAGCCTGCTTAGCTGTCGATCTTGTGAGGTTTCGGCAGTTGAGTTGTGTGTGTTTTTTTCGTGATGTAAGGTACCAGTAATATAAGCAATTTTATTGGTGCCTACGCCAAGCCTACTCTCTGCCTACGGGCTCACAGATTTGGCCTACATGCAGGTCGAAGTTAGGATAGGTTGCCTACGTGGCCTACGCGCGTGGAGTTTTTGTTAATCACTGCATGGTGTTGCCTACGCGGCTACAGTTTTGGAAGCTTTTCGTTGTTTTCGGTTTCGCCTATTGTTTTGCAATTCTGAAGAAAGAGGAGGCAATGAGAATAACATGCTGTTTTTTAGTTGGCTTGAAGTGGTTTGACAGGTGCAGCCAGCAAAGCAGGCACACATTTTTGATCATTTTTGTAATACGCAGCTATGCAGATGATTCAGATGTACTTGAAGTAGACGAAGAAAACACTTGAGTTCGACTGCGTTGGGTTCCTTCTTAGCCATGGCGAAAGGCCTACTAACGACAAAGTTGGATCATGTTGGATCATATTGGCCCAACCTGTGGTATGTCCCATGGTTCTCTACTCCATTAGCCACTGCATGTTGGTTTTGCTAATATCTTTCCTACTCCTATCCAAGTAGCATTTGAAATATTGAGAAGTCATACTGATTAAAGTCTTCCTGTATGAATCTTCTTGACCCGGGCTGGGAAATGCGTCGCCTACGCGGCTTCTGCCACAAACAAAATGCAAAACATGCCTACGCCAGCCTACGCCCCCAAGCAGAATGCTTACATCCAACATCATCCAACCATTTGCAGGTCAACCCTTATATAAATCTTTACATCTACTTAAAAAACAAAAAAATCTGCTCAGTTGACGATTCCTCTGTAAAACCCCCTGGTTTGCTGGTGTCTATGCATGTGGGATCCCCTTTGTTGATCAGTTAGAAATTAGCCCCTTGTTGTCCATCGACTTGGATATGTCGGATATGTTCATTGTGGCCGATTTTGACCATACACAGGTCAATAATTCTCGTGGAATCTCTTGGGGGATGTGAATGCAACAGTTTGATCCCTTTGGTTGCTAACAAGTTATATACAATTACACATATTCACCAAATAAAGTGTTCCCCTCTGGGTTGGTTACACCACAGAAAGGAAAACAACTGACAACAACATACAACAACTACTGTACGTACCCTGGCCAGCTGTTTGTACCCCGCATACAGGTACTTTGACTCTTGGCGTCCTAGTTAATCAAAAATTCTATCACCCAAACAGAGCCAGCCAAGTCTCATGTTCTTATGCTCACTGGAGGCACCACTTCCCATGCTTGGATGAGGCAAAGAATGCGGGGAGCTGAGCGGTTGTTTGGGCTGAAAAGGCTGCGCGGCGGTTGCGCACTGCCATGCAATGCAATGCAACCCTTCAGGTGGATGGTGTGCAAAACCTGTCCAAATCCGGAGCCCTTGACGACACATGGGAGTGGGTCCAAAACGAGGAGATCTGACATGCCAAGGCAGGTCAATCTAACAGGGTTTGGAGCTTCAGGTGTTGACTCCCCATATGTTGGCACATGTCGAAAGGTCTGTGCTCTTTCTCAACTCCATCTGCTTCATCTGGATTCTGTGCCACTTTCATCTCCTGAAGCCTTCTCCCTTGGAATTGCCAGTCCACTCTGATAAAGGATAGTATATCCCAAACACTCCTGGTATGCCATATTTGCATTACATTGGGGTGCTTTCCGGGGTCATATTTTCGGGGTGGCTTCCAGTACTCAGTATATATATATATATATTCCATTCATGGAGTGTCTAGGTATGATATGGGTATGATACTATCTATCACAGGTGTTTGCTCCTCAAAGACCTGTGAGAACCAACCGCGCGACACCTGGACACGCGGACGCCTCATAGCCCCAGCGGAAGTGACTGGTACGAGCCGACGGGCACGCATAGGTCTGCTCCTTCGGGCAGTGTATGAGTGAGAAGCAGTGTAAAGTGAGAACATGAATATGAACAAAGATCAAGAGCAAAAAAGAAAGAAAGACATCAAATACTCCATTCCCCTGCATCGGACTGGCGCCGGAGCCTCTCGGGGCGCCCGGACTCGGCCTCTTCGGGGCACCACACGAAGACCGGCACAGCGATTTCCACTCTCGGCCGCCCAGTAGAGCGCCGGATTGTCGCGCAGGCGGAGGTCGCCTGCACGTGACAACAGACTGAGACCATGTTTTACCAAAAATATATGTAAGAAATTGTAAGAACTAACACACATCATATATATATATATATTCTGTTGTTAAGCAATGTTAAACAATGACAACAATATGTAAAAAAACATATTAATTTAATATAGCACGAAGGCATGTTTTGTTTATTACAGTTGTTATTTTTGTTTAACAAGATTACTGTAAGATTGTCATATATATTGTTGTTGAGAATATTATTCAAGACATGTTGAATCGTCTCACGTCTCACCTGCATGTGTCTTCTTTGGTTCTTTTTCTCCTTTGAGTGTTGGTAGACATAGGAATTCCTGGGCATCAGTGAGATGAGGACTCGGACGGTTCTTGGGGGTTCCATCCCACGACCGGTCACCGAGAACCGTCTGTGGGAGCACGGTGGTCACGGAGCACGTGGCGATTGGCCGAAACGGACACCCCGGAGGTCCATCGTTCCCGCTTTCGGTGTCACTTCGTCCCCAGAGGTCGTATCGATGAAAACGGCTGCGTCACTCACAGACGCTGCGTTTGACAGACGCCAGCGAGGGAACATGGTAAAAAATCCACCAATCTAGAGGATCATCACAAAGAAGGGTGTGGTAGTAACCAAATATCATATGGCTGTCCAAGTACATAGCCACCACGTTTTGGACACCTCTGCAATCTCATGGCCGCCCACCCTGGCTGCAATTTTGGCACCTATGCGCAGCCATGCGATCGAGGGTGCAGCCATCGCATCAGCGATACACCCAAGTTGGTACACAAAATCAAACCGTGCAGTTAACATGGGCGGACTAATTGCCCTTTCGTGTCTTTTCCGTGCCCAGGAAAGAGGAGCTCTAGAGAACATCAACATCATCCCGTGGAAATCCAATCAGCTGCCTTTTCCATTCAAAGCATTGCAAGGAGTCTGCCGAACACCCGTTGTCCGTGTCTTTTCGTGTTTTCTTTCTTTCTTCGCGTCAGAGTGTTTTTTTTTCCCGTCTCCGTCTGTTTTCATCGGATCACCAAACGACGTCTGGACGCGTCGTCTGGAGCCATCACCGGCGCGGCGGAACGGCCCCGCGACAGACGCGTTTTCCGTGTCCGGCCCGCCATCCCGGAATGACGGTACGAGCGGTGGATTTCTCTGGTGGCGGTGTGCTTTTGGCAAAATATATACTGTTTTTACTTAAAGAAATCAAACGAACTTGTGTGTCGTTGTCTATAGAAATCCCCAAAGCGTACACAGGCACCTATTCCTACACTTGAAGAGCCCCAATATATAGCTGTGTCACTATCTGGGAAAAACATAGCGCACCTCAAGCGCCATGCTAGTGTTTGTAGCTGGTGTTTTCGGAAATTATCGTGCGTGCCGCTTCACAATTTGCGTTTGAAACATACCATCACAATCCATCACAAAAGTAATTAATAGTAAATATTATATAATGTTGCCATGTTCTATAAACTCCTTAGCACAGACTTTTGGCATCCAAACCATATTGAACCCTTCAATCCTGACGAGGCCACCTGCCTACTCTGCCCCTGAGTCTCCGCACAAGCCGTGGCCGGCGACAGCTGTGGTGGTCGTGGTCGCAGCAGCCGCTGCTGCTGCTGCTGCTGCTGCTGCTGCCGTCACCCCTGCAGTTGAGGGCGCTCCTGAGATTGGATGAAGCGTCCCCACATTTTGTAGAGCAAGACATTGAGTCAGAAGGTGTATGAAGATGTACCAGTAGGCAATTTCACCAATTGTCCTCGGTTTAAGCCACGGTTGTTTTGGGTGCATTTTATTGCCCCGAGAAATATAGGTTACAACCGAAGGATATCTATTGAGAAGATCAGCACTTTTTCAAGAGGGAGGGGTGGGTGGCAATTCGGTTCACGAGAACTGTACGATCGATTCAATTGATGGAGGACAGATTAGGAAGACCACTGCATAGCCCTGTGGCCCTTTGAGTCCAAGATTATCACAAAATCTGTCGTTTCCCAAACCCCAAAGCTTCGCACAGAGTCCAGAGATTCACGACAGCAAAGATTCTGAGATCACGGCGTGGTCTTTGCACGGCGGGATCCTCTCATGGGAGGAACAATCACGTGCATGCGTTTGTTGGAAAAGAATACGTAAACTCGAGGCCCTCTAAGCTTGGGAAGCCAGGTTCGATAAATTCGTTAAACTTAAAGGTGCTGTACCCGTGGTACTGTTTAGACCTGCTTAGTTTGCGTTCGAATCCGTCAACATGACCTGAAGCATTGAAGGCTTCAAAGTACCACCGAGAACCAGCCTGAATGTAAAAAGAACGTGTTCCCTAGCAATCGGTGACGAATTCAATTTCTGACAGCCCTGAGAACATGCCAGGAACAAGTTGTCTGACCACCGCTTCGTTTCTGACTCTTATTTGGCTTCCAATTGTAGGCCAAGCAACAGCTTTTACAGGTTCGGGTGCCCAGGGATGAAACACAACAAAGCATGTTGTCACTTTCATATCGGTGAGCGTCCAGAAGACCTCCATGTCAATCTCTCTCAAACTGAACAATTACCTACCTCCATCCTACCTCCATAGAAAAAGCATCTTTGGAATTGTGCCATCTACGTACTCTGAAACCACTGTACGGACTACGGACTTCATCGGACTTCATTCAGTCCTCTCGTCCTCTCCCGCAGAAATGGTCAACTGAGATAGAAACATACAGGACGATTCCACACGGTAAAGCAGGCATCTTTTTCC
>CAXAMN010011114.1:1082265-1139802 GCA_963970005.1 Durusdinium trenchii
ACAGACTAGCTTTTTATGTCATCTTTGATGAACATACCTGATCACCCACTGTTAAATAACAATCACCCACTGTTCACTAAGGAGAGGAAAGGTTGTAGGTCCGTAGGCTTAGCCACAAAAAGGAGTTCGACTGGGAAGGACAACTCGCGCAAATGCCAGGGTTGGGTTTGGGTCCAGGAATCCTCAATACCCAACCTGGACAACCCGTCTGACGGGTTACTGGCAGAGTCGATCCATTCAAACCACGGTCGAATCTGGCGTTTCTGGAAAATCAGATGTGACAGCTGGACAATGGTGTGAACGTCTTCTTGTCCGCTGGAACCTTTAATTAATGAGGAAACAGCAGCCTCATTATCAACGAACCAGAGGAGATCTCGACCCTCCAGGAGATCACCATGGACCCACGGCACGAGGAGTCCACAAAGCGTCTCTCCAGGGTAGATCTGCTGATGACGTGTTATCCAGGTATCTGTCACTTCCGATGGGACGAGACACGACACTCCTAATGGAGGTGAGGTCATAAGTACCCATCCCACTCGTAATGCACCGTTTTCGAAGGATGCATCCGAGTAAATCACCAGGGGGGATTTGGTAGCGGAGCACACCTCAACATCCCGGGGCCTGGCTGTGCGAAGCATGATGCTGAGAAGTTGGAGGGTGGTGGCCTCAGATTCCAGTAGGACAGGGGATGAGGCATGTTGCTTTGCCGCCAGCACAGGGCCAGCAAAGCGGCCTGCATGTCCTGCGCACATGCTGAAAAGCCAGTTGAGGTCACCACGAAGTTTCCCCGCATCATCTGGGCGGAGTTGCTTGGTCACAATCGCCTCGTGGAGCTTGGCTTGGACTTTCATGGTTGTGGAAGTCTTTGGTTGGAAACGGATGACCCCCAACCAGCCAAAGTCTCCTACATGGACAGATGTGCCCAGGTAGTGCCTATTGGGTGCAGGTGCGAAGCTCTTGGAACTCTGCGGTGGGGCACCTAACAACTTGAACACAAGTTGTAGGTTTCTTTGGGAGACATCGCAATCACGAATGCACTCCACTGCCAGTTCGTCATCAAAGTACGCAGCTGCACACCCTAATAGGCAGCGCCTAGTGATGGCGATACCAAGTTGTGGGAAACGGTTGAAGTTCACCACAGCACTTTCCAAGCCATACGCCAGACCCCACATACATGTGAATCTCCAGCCCACCCCCGGCACGAAAATAGCCACATTTGAAAAAGGTAGGTGGGAATCGGCGACAGGCAAACCCCGATAGGCATCCGGTAGGTCATCCGTACCCAGACGGAGGTCCAGCCATTCTGGGGGTTCCCCAAGAGAAAAGGGCATCTCTGTATGCAACATACGTGCTACGGACGCACAGAAATCAACATTGACAGTTGATATTGTTTCGTGCATCGTAGTATGGGCATTATGACCACTTTTCCTGGCGTTATCAATGGCCCGTTTCTTCCCATCGGGTTGAATGATAAGGAAACGTTCCACGAAACGCCACCCCCCAACCCCAAACAAATCATCCATTTCAAGTGCTGTGCGCAAAGGCGAGCAAAATTCTTTTTCTATCTCGTCCTGTGTCAACTCCAGGATGTCTTGGACATGCTGTGGAGGGCGTGAGCTCAAGAGGCGAGCAAGGTCAGCCTCGGCCGCTGGTCCAAGCCATTGGTCCAAAGCCAACTTCCCTTCTTGGATGATAGGGCGGAAAACCCCGGAATGCGCCAAGTCACCCACAATCTCGAAACCCAAAACCCAAGCTCTGGCTAACATCTTGTCTGGCCATCGTAACAGCGCAACCCTCGTGGCCAGAAAGGCTGGTTTCTTGCCCGCCGCCACCTTTCGAGCGCTCTGGCATCGAAAAGGCTTCAGCGTGTCCTCCAAGGGTTGCACCGCGCGCGCCACTGTCAGGAGGACGTGGCGTAGCTTCTCGGCCCACCGCGGGAGAACCTGTTGCCAGGTAGCCACAGCCTGGACAACAAATTCAACATCTGGTTCAGGCCATGGGCGGGGGTCAAAGGGTGATGGTAGCTTCAATGCAGCTGCAATGTGTGCCTCTTTGCCCAGTCCTGGCTGAAGGAGGTGGTCCAAGCCTTTTGCCGAGTTGCTAGCATACCGTTGGCCGGTGAGACCAGCATAAATAGCTGTCCGTTCCCGGCCCCACACTGGCGTAGGTCCGAGCAAAGACCAAGGTTCCTGTCGCAAGCGGCGCCACATTGGGTAGGCCTGCAGCGCGGACAGCTCACAGGCTGCCAGCCTCTGAGAGACCTCGGCCCAAACGGTGTTTGACGCTTGCACAAAAGGGAACGCAGCCTGCAGTTCTTCACAGATTGTGCGAGAGGTCAGCAATCCCGGCATAGCGGCCAACCGTCCTGGCATCCAGATTGTATTGTGCAACCGCGCCCCCAGGGCGAGTTCGTCCAGGTCAAGTGGCTGTCTGGTCAGCTTGGACCCCATGATGGATGGCAAGCAACACAACAGCGCCATGACACTCGGGAGGTGGAAACCATTGCCCAGTAAGGAGTTGCGGATCTTAGTGCGCTGATCTTGGGAGCCTTTCACGGCCTGGGTGGCAGCCACAGGCACACCCAGCAGTTGGGATCTCTCATCTGGTGAGGGCTGCCTCCAGTGGTCGCCAGACCACAACAGAGAATTCTCTTCATAGGCTGCCGGGGGGAAACGACGGTAGTCCTGATGAAAGCGCGCCGCAGCTGCAGGTGTTGCCTGGGCAACCCGGTCAGCAGGGTGGAAGAACTCCCGTGTGAATGGATGCATAGCTCCCGACCCTTGCTCCTTCACCACCTTCTTGGGATCCACGAGGGGGCGGAACTGATCATCCCACCAGACTTGGGCTGGGATGGGTTTCTTGCCCGTGTACTGCAACACCGGATGGTGTTCCCCGGGGCCTTCACGCCAAACCCAGTCTGACGGTGGCACACAGGTAGGTGACAGCCCCCCGGTTCGAGAGGCCAGCCAATAGAGACGGCGGCGGTGGACCCAGCCACACCCGGCCGCATCAATCAGCACTGGCTGGGTGCCAAGCCATGCTGAGTATTGGTCACATACCGTTTGAGGCATACTGGCCACGTTTTCCAAAAACGTGATGATCTCACAATGACCGGCCTCAGGTAGGGCCATGATTTCGTCTCGAATGCGCTGAAGGTGACTCGGCTGTTGGGATCGAGGGTCACGGAGGCTTTTTGTGCCCCGATTCAGGCTGGAGTTGCCCTGGCATGGAGAACCGCCGCCCAGGATGATGCCTCGTACCTGGCGCCTCTGCAAGAACGGCCGTAGGTCCACTCCCTGAATGGCCTCAACCGAGTCGATGTGGACCAAGTTTGGCATCGTGGCTTGAGAAGCTGCTCGGGCATCTGGGTCACTCTCAGCACTGATTGCATAAATGTGGACTCCAAGAGCGAGCAAGGCGAGACAAAGCCCTCCAATGCCAGCCCAAAGGTCAACCACCAGCCATGTCCCTCTGATAGCATTCCCCATGGAAATTGCGGTAGGTCTCCACGGCCTCGCCATGTGACCGGTTTCGCACCGACAAGACGGGTAGCCAGTGCTGTAGGGTTGAGCTCCTGGGGATCGCACAAGGTGACCTGTCGTCTTGCTTGCAATGGCGTAGCTGAGGTGTCACACTGGTGCCCTGGACGCTCAACCCCCCGCAGCTCCCAGGCTGCCAGGGGGAGTTGTCCCTATTCAGTGGGGTGATCCAGCCGGGGGTGTGGCCCCTGACATGGCTTACCTGACGGGAGTTTGACATCACATTTGTGTACCTGCGGGCACTTCTGGTTGGTGCAGCCCCTCCCATCATTCCATGGCTTGCAAAGTTTGATGCCTCCCTTCAGCATGGAGATCGTTTGGTGGGCGTCCGTCTTGATCTGGCGTCGCTTGGGTGCAGGAGGCACAACCTCACTAGCACCCGGTGCTGCCCGCTTGGGAGGAACAGCTGGCTCGTTGGGGACAGCCTGGATAGCACTGGCCCGCCATTCAAGGTGTGTCTCCCGGAGAGCCTCCTGCAAGGCCTCCCATGCATTGTAGCCCTGACGAATGTAGCTGGCCATCTTGGTGCGGGTCAGGAGGTCATTACGCTCCAGCCACAGGCGGGAACCCTGGCCAAATTCCATAGCACTATGGAGGGCGTGGTCAGCATAGTTCAGGGCCGCCGTGAGGGAGATGAAGACGGTCGCCTTGCCATCCTGACCACGTTGCTGGTGCAACCCAGCCCACGCCCAAGCATAGGCCAGAGTACGGAGTGACCAGTAGTAGTCCACAACATTGCGGATGGTGCGAGACTCCTCTGTATGAAATTCAAGTTGGATACCTTCTCCCAATTTCACCGCATCTTGCTGCCTGGGCGTTGCTTGATGAAGGACTGACTTGATGCGGGAAGCAGGTACGACTGACATTGTCCTCTTTCGGAATTCTCTATAAACCCGGGCTCGCAGAGCATCACTGGGTTCAAGAGTGGCTTCAATGATGAGGCCGTACCGGGTCCGGAAGTCCCGGTTGAGTTGATCCATGGTGGATTCAGGCAATGGATCATCCACTCCTTCGGCCGATTTTGCCGCTTGGGCGGCCTGCTTGATAGCCTCCGCCCCTGCTGAATAGGCCGCACGCAGGCGAGCCTGAGCCAACCGGTTGTCCTTCAAGGTGGTCGGGTCCAGCAAGGTTTGGATAGCCTTCGTGACATCCTTCTCGTCCACGGAGAAGATGAAGTCCTCCAAAGTTTCCCACTTATGGGCCTTGATCACGGCCTCGGCCCACTCCGGAAGCATGTTGGCAGTGCTCAGACATGTGGCCAAGCCCCTGTCATCCTGGAGGGTATCGATCTTATGTCCGTGGCTCATGGCAGGTTGCTGAGGGTCTACCAGGTGCCTGTAGGCACACAGGGCACACTGGGCCACTCAGAAGCAGTGTGGGATGGTGTCCGAAAACACCGAGGCTGATGCATTGGGCCATGGTTGCGGTGTCGAAGACACATCACAAACACAGGGAAACCCAGACCGAAATGCCTCCCCCCCCCGTGTAGGTTGGCAGGTTGACTCCAATCAAACCCCACTCCCACAACAAGCGGGATGCGAGAGGGAACCCGACTCCGGACTCCGCACCGGCCACGGTCCCAGGGTACCGAGCTGACCACCCGGAGTAACCGACGAAACACGAGCGCGGCCGGGCAAACAAACAAGAGATTTAGGGGGGTCGAACGACAAAACCAACGCACTGTGCAGGGCTTGTATCTTTTTATACTTCGAGCGGAGAGGTGTCAGTTCAGCCACCCGCAGTGCCTCGACAATGCCCGGTACAACCCCCTGGGCATGCGAGCCAAGCATCGCTGGCAAAAACGCTGGCGGGACACGGTGGAGAAACCCTCTCCAGTAGACCGAGGGTCCTGTGAGAAAGGGGCATCTCTGCACCAAGGGAGCAACCGCCCATCCGTCTCGCCGCGGATGATGTGCACCTTGGTGCCCTGCACCAACCAATGCGTGGACACAGCCACGTCATCATTCGACAGGGCCCCCCTCCAGATCTGTAGCCTCATTGGACACGTCGGAGGCAGAGCCTGAAGACGTAGAGGATGTGTCCGAAGCTGATTCATTGTCGGGGGCTTCTGGCTCAGGCTCGGGCCCAGTATCCACGTGCACCGGCAGCTCCCGCACATCGGCTGACCCGCGGGCCGTGGAGGCATCCTCCGGAAGGTCAGGGGAGCTCTCCACAGGTGGTGGTGCTGGGAGCTCAGTCCCAAGGTCACCGAGCTGCTCATTTTGGGCTGCCACCTCCGCCCATGTCCAACAGTCACGAGGGTGGAGACCATCATCAGTCAAGGCCAACTCCGCCTTCTTGGCGTTGTAAAGCCGCATGAAACGCTTCAAAAGCGCCTTCTTCAGCTGAGCTGAGTGAAGGGCGCGTTGCCCGCTGTAATGGATTCCCATGGTCCATGTGGCCCGAGATTTCTGATTGGGAATGGGCCCACCACCAGTAGGGATCTCCACCCAATTGCCCACCGCCTGCTGGTCCTGCGGGGACAACCGGAACACATTGCCCAAAGTGGGGAGGAACCGTCTCAGACGGTTGAATCCCGCCGTCTGGGCCTGGTCGGAGGCTGTGCCCAGATCAAGGAGGGCCCCTCGCAGCAACTCAAGGAACCGTCCACGGGATAACTTGCGGTCCAGCTTCCAGGGCGTGTGCTCGGTGACCTGCCACAGGTCAAGGGGGTCCAACTGTAGGGCCGGCCAAAGGTAAGTACCACCCGGCAGGAGCTCCATGGTGACAAAATCCTGGATGATCTTGACCAAGCTGAAGCCAGGCCAGGGGATCTCCGGCATGGCCCATTGAAAGGCAGGCCGTGCACCCTGGCGCCGGGCCTTGCCTTGGGAGCATGTGAAGAAGAGGGCGTTGGCCTCGCACCGATCGAACTTGGACCTTTGTATGTGTTCGAAGCGGATACAGGACACAGCGGCCCACAGCAGAAATGCGAGCACCATGGTATTCGTGCCCGAACTTTGGCGCAACTTGAGGATCAGGTTCACGAACTCCCAGGGTTGTAATTCCAGCTTTTGTTGTGAGGTGTGGCCAACTGGAAGCAGCTTGTAGCTCCGCACCAACCAGTGGTCCAGGGGGAACGGGATCCCAAACTGAGACCGAAACCAGTTGAGGGCATGAAACATAGACGAAGCTGCTGTCGGGCCACCCCTGGCGACCTCCTTGAGGAAGGTGTTCAACTGTAAGGGAGAGGGTTGCTGCACATCGAACCCAAGGCGAGTGGCAAAGTCTCGCCACCGCCGCAAGGTGCTCACCAGAGCGCCCAAGCGGTGCACAGAGAGCCGGTCCGCGGCTGGCATGACTGACTCCTTGGGGAGCTGCATACGCGTGGCATCACGAAGCTGGCTCCGGGACACTCCTAACTCCTCAAGGTTGAGAAAGTCCTGCACGAGCAACTCGAAGAGGGTCTGCGTCTTGGCCACCTTCGCCGCTTGCTCCTTGACGTATGGGTCCTTGGCCGCAAGGTTCACGAGGATGGGAGGTTCCCGGACCTCGCCGATCTCCAGAAGCCGGCGCACAGGCCTAGCCACTGGCGGAGGCGAAGCTTCCGGCCGATAAGGTGCGGATGTGGAGATAGCCGATTGGCGGTGAATGCAAATCTCCTTCAACTTCTGGCGCTGGGAGGCCTGAGCACGTTGGGAGGCCAACGTCCAGAAGGAGACTATAGTAAAGCCCTCCTCCGCAGCCACTGTGCCGTGGTGGCGTTCGAACTCGTCCAGCAATGCCCCCCCGGACTGCCAAAGGCCCTGAACATCTTCACACGTCTGGACACCCAGGTCCACGAGGTGGTTGACGGGGGCTGTCGGCCTATCGACCAGAAGGTCCTGCAGCAGGCCCTCCATGGGCTGATCAGGTCGCAACGCTGGGAGGTAGATCGTGGACGGGTTGCTAGACCGCGTAGGAGGCCTTGATGGACTTCGGGGCCGTGTAGTATTGCGGGGCCGTCGTTTGGGTTCCAAACCCTCAGACTCCGGCCGCGACCGCTTATGCGCCTCCATGCGCCACGGGACGGCAAAGGGCCCCTGTCGCAGACAGGGCGCCCCCCCGCACCCCCCAATTCCTTCCGGCCACCCCCAGGGCAAACGCTAGACGGTGGCCATGGCACAAGGAAATTAGGGAGCCCCCAATCTTGAGCCAAAATGGCATACAAGATTGAGGATCCCCACTATATGTTTCACATCTCAATATGTCCCTACCCAACCAACCATTCATATTGATTGATAAGATTCAACCATCTTCTTCGACCCACTGATCGAAAAAGGACTTCACAAGGGGATGGGGGTGTTGGTGGCAGGTGCGTGTCCCAAAAAGCACAAGTGCATTGGGCATAATATGAAAGGAACGGGTCTCTCCTCATGCCAAGACAGGTTAAGTGACTTGAAAAAGACCCATGTGGCTGGTAGCTATGGAATCGTATGGAATAGTACCATAATGTACCATATATCTAGGCCATATAGGGTTCTTCAACCTCTCTGTTGGTGCCAGATGCCAATGGCTCGTTCAGTCCAATCACCACCTTCGCTTCCTTCGCTCCCCCCAGTCACCAGCACCTGCGTGACGCTGCTCCGGCGCACCTCCGTCCTGGGTCGAAAGGGGCGGCACGAATCAAGGAACTGGACCGACTCCCCTCGGAAATGGTACATGATAAGGGTGTTCAACATGGTCTAGGTCTGGCCGGTCCATCCCCTGCTTTCTTTCAGAAATGCGAAATGATACCAAATGATGTCATTCTTGGAAGTGTCCAGCGGCTTCTCCGCAAAGCATCCACACTGTAGATGGGTCAGCGACCGAATCGACAAAAGCATAGAAAAGCCTCTTTTACTGCGACCCCGAGGTGCTGTTAAGGTTGGGAAGGAGGGAGATCGAATCAAACTCCTATGGCACCCTGCCCTGACTGCAATCTGACAACTTCTTACCTGCCCACTCGGAAGACTTAGGACCTGACAGCCTAGCAGCTAGATGTGCAAACAAACACGTCCGTAGTCCGTACTAAAGAGTCAAAAGAACACTACTCATAGACTTTGGATATGTCCTAGCCCAAAACCTGTGGATGATACTTTAAACATTTGGAACCACTACCAATGGCAACTATGAATCTATCTTTCTCACATCACCTCAAACATCCTCAAACTGGTTCACCCACTCCAGGACACTCTTCTGCTCCATGATCTTCATCGGGTCTTCACTACATAGTATAACTTTGGCATCCACAATCCACAAGCATATCATGTCCAACTGCAGCTCCAATTCGCTTCGGTATGCCCCGAGTTTACTCCCCCCCCCCCAAAAAAAAGCCTTCGGACAGGGGTGCGCACCGGTTTGGATGGGATTTGGTGGGCCAACGTCTTTTGGGTTAAGGACTTCACGTCTGACCACTCAATCGGCCGACTTCTCATGGCACTCGCCCCCGACTGTTCGGTCGACGTGACCGCGGATGGAGAACGAAAAAAACCGCACAGACGCGGATGGGCTCGGATGGGAGCCCCAACAGCACCGGATCGGCCAGTTTCACCTGCCGTGACCGAAGACGGTCCGCGCGGGTCGCTCGGCACCAGCTTTTGCCGCGAAGCGAAGACGCCAATGGAGAGACTCTGGGGCTTTTTCGTCACGTGAGGCTCAGGTGGGGAGTGCTTGGTTGGTTGAGTGATAGAGGCAAGAGACTCCACACACAAAAAGCGATCGAAGAACAACCACAACACATCACAACACGTTGTTAAATATGTTTTTATGGCTGGAACTCTTTGTGAAATACATGCCGGAGTTCAATCAACATCTCTCAACCCTCCTGGAGGGACCAGCACAGGTCGCTCGCAGGTCCAAGACTTTCGGTCCACAAGTCACGAAAGGCTGTAGATCTGTCTGAATCAGAGCAGTAGATCGGATGCGATCCACCGCCGTCCGCAGATTTGGGTCCGCCGCCTTCAAGTATGAATCCAACTTCTGACCATCGGGATCATACCTGGGCCAACCCACGCACGCGGGTCCCCTTCTGACCGGGCCAACCCACCCGTCCGGACGAACTTGGAGTGGGGTACTGCGGGCTGATCATGTAAAACATCAAACGGTCAGAAGGCTGCCGAGAAGGGCGAACGTTGCTCAAGAGCTTGGTGAGGCTATAAACGAAAGGTGCACGCATGGTGCTTGACTCCAATTTACCATAAACTTGACAATCGAAGTTGTCAAGTTGTGACTTCTCAATTCAAACCAAACACACAACATATGAGCCGTGAGTCATCCATGTATCTGCTTGGGCTCCCAGTGCTTGGGAGGCGACCCGTGAAGGGTCGGATTCGTCCTAAAACCACTTGGAACTCATGTCATTTGAGACTGGTAGGACATTCAAGTAGCAGTAGGACTTTGGTATAAAATATACTACCAGTAGGTACCAGTAGGACTCGGACTTTATAAGACTCTTCTTTTTTTAAGTCATAGGCCATAGGTAGTATAATCACGCCTTGAACTGGCCCGTGTGGAACTGGCCCCCATCTTTCACCTTTTTTGCCAGGCGACAAGTGCTCGTTCACCTGGGACCGGGTGGAAAGGTGCTAAGTGGCCTGAATGGCACCCCAGCTGATCCATCTTCGACCACCCTTGGGGGGGACCAATTGGGGCCAACAGGAAGATGCTTCATGATTTTTTCCCCAGGATTCAATCAACTTTCACCTTTGCCAAAGCGTGTTCATGCATGTTGGCACATGGTCTCTGCGAACCCATTGATCTGACAAGTCCGGCATTACTGGCTTAGGATGCCAAAACAAACTCTGCAGAGTGAGAAATCCAGAAACTGCAGCAAAAGCTTCTCAACCCTAAACAGACCAAGCTTCCCAACCACCAAAACCAACTTATCACAGGATTGTCAAGATCCCAAAGACTTCTATTCCTCCTCAAAAAGGTGTTTAGGGTGTTTAGAGGTTAAAATATAGTCAGTCGAACGGTCCCTACCCGTACCGGTACCCACCCTGGCACGGACGCCGCCCCCCAGGCCATCTCGTCGTGATTCTTCTTGTCCAAGGCATCCAGCCTGAGAGAACGGCACCAAGTCCGCACCCGGCAGTCCAGGATCTCCAGGATCTCCAGGTGGGTCAAGGAATCAAAGGCCAACTCGATTTGCAAACCATCCCCTACCACCCATCCATGCTGTTTCCCAACCAGTCTCTCTCGGCTCCCCGGCAGAACAGAGCCAAGGACCTGCCCGAACCGACGGCGACGGATCGGCACGGCACGGCAGGTCGTGTGGTTCCATTCGTCGTCCGGGTTCGGGATGGTACAGGGTGGGCTTCATGGCTTCACGCAGGGCTTTGAAAGCCATGCGTCTTGGAAGCCCAGCGTCGTTGGTGGCTGGGTTGGCAAAGGATATCGGCTCAACCATGTGCAAGAATGGACACTGCAGTTGAGCTTCGTAGTCGACCAGTAATCAAAGAACACATGATGACCCCGACGGTCCATGTGACCCTGACGGTGACCCTGGGATGTCATAGATGATTGCTGGGATGTATATCGTCCCCAAGGTGGTCCAAGGTGGTTCAGATGTATTTCCTCATGTCAAATGCCAATCAAGTCGTCCTCACGAACCACGTGTTTCGCCCCAACATCTGGAGCTTGGGACCCCAATGTCGGTTCGATGACACTAGGATGAAATCCTCGGTCTCAGTTAGGAGATGTGAGGAGACTCAGTTGGTCAATGAGGACATGACATAAACTATAGCAAACACTCAACCAGGTCCTGCCCTGTCGATTCAAATGCTGAAGTGTCTCAACAACAGTTATATAAGTATATATATCTATAGGTGTCAGTTTGGTGTCCCTTTTTTGATCCTTTTTCTAGGGCGTTTCAGTGTTCCCCAATTGATCCGGGCACAACGACCGACAGAACTGAGTCAAACCACCATATCCACAACATCAGGAATCTGTCTTCGTTCCGCGCCAGTCTGGGTGTTCTTTTGCCAAGTTAGGGTATGTATTCTACCCGATCCTCAAACCAAATATCCTATGTCCATTGCCCCATTCTTCTAGTCTTTCATCTTTTTGCCCTGCCACCTTCTCCTCGCCCCGATGCACTCGGATGAGGATCAGAAAAATCACTCGCACGTCCTCGGTGCGTGGCATTGCCTGGCCTGACCCAGCCAAGAGAGGTCAAGTGACCTTATAGGACTCTACTGGGGTATCTATAACCTCTAGTTGGAGCTTGTTGTGTAATGTCACTTCGGAAAACAGTGTATATAGATTATAGATGAATGAACATGAATGACAGTTAGTAGGCTATGATTCTTAATAAAGTTGATAAACCAATGTCTATATTGACGATCTGTCGCGACCTTCTGGTGCGACATGATGGTGGTTAGTATAGATGCCTTTCTCTCACATAGTGATAATATAACATGTTATGCTTACCTTTATGCTTACCTGCAGGTAATAGAAAAATATGCATCCTTATATAGGGTTCTAATGGGTTCTATAGGTAGTCAAGCTGATTTTCTGGGATTTTCTGGGCTTGATTCACACGCGTCCTCGCTAGGTGAGATGCCTGTTTCCCTCGAGACGGACAGCAGCTCAGCTTCACGAACGAATGAGCTAAGGTTTCGGGCTGGTGATTTGTTCGAATGCGCCGCTCAAATGGCACGGCACTGCATCTGATGGCACTGCATCTGTGAACCGAAGTCGTGCAATGTCGGTTCCTCCCTTCGTGGTCCCCACCTTTCTCACCATGTCTCACCCAGCCCGAAAAAAAGAAAAACACACGACGGACCGAGCTGAGCGAGCTGCTCCAGCTGGTGTCTTCTGTTTCACAGAAAGACAGCCTACTTGGATCTATTTGGGTGTGTAATAGGGAGGTCTCAATGGCTTTTGGAGGGTTTTGGTCTATCTTCCTTCACCCAAAAGGTCCTTGCCTGGGGGTCTTCCTCAATTTCACTACACAGCTCTCGCTGCACGGACGCGGCACCGTCTCGAAGCTCCCTACACGGCACCGCTGTTCCACACGGCACACCCGTCCGGCTCGAATCGCCGCAGCGATCCTACCGCCCACTCTCCGAAGGAAGACCGAAGTTCGCCTCAGGTGGCTGATGACGCCGGAAAACGCCCCGGCTGCGGATCGGCGGTGGCTGACCGGACCCTCTCGGACGGGCGACGTGCCATGATTGACGTGCCAGGATGAACGGTGGAAATGATGCTGCAGTTGCTGATGTCTATAGATACTCAGTGCATGGATGGACCCAGAAAATATGGACAAACCGGCATCTTGTTGATTCAGCGGTGATGTCCTAAGAACGCCAAGGACATGGAGGATCATAAAGGCCATTGCACCACAAGTATGATCAAGTTCGGAGATGCAAGACGTGTGTGTGTGTGGGTCAAAGTTGGAATCCAAAAGCACGGTAACCGTTCCCAGTCGTCTATGCTGCTCACTTCTTGTACCAGTGCAGAAACCAGCATCAGCATTTTGTTTGATCATATTATATTTGATATATTTTGATATTGTCTGATCGTTGATCCTTGAGTCCTTGGAAAATTGCTTGTCTTTCTCCAGCACAAACGCGGAATCAGGCCGCGGAATCAGGCCGGATGCCAAGACATGTCAAGAGAGTTGTAAATATCATATCTATAATTATATAGTAAGCTGCAAATATTCTGAAAGCATGGCTTTCTGCATGTTTCTTTACCCTTCTTCCGCCTCTATACATTGCCTTCCTGATCCTATCGTCTACTAGTGATGTCTTTTGGAGACCAAATTGCCCTATACAAAGCCAGAACATGCCAGAACAATTACAATCCCCAGGCACAAATAGATTCTTGGTTGAACCTTTCTCTTGTCAGAATCAGTCTCTTCGTTTCACTCTCTTTGCGTGGCAAGTGTGAGGATGGGACATGCTGCATGTTTGTAGCTGGGGAGGGCTAGTGTCAATCCAATATTCGGTGCAACATAGTGCAACATAAGAAACCACATTCACCCCAAATGAAAACCCTATGGATGGACCTCACAATTTTGACCTTTCAAGCAAGGGCGCGCTGGGAACATGATCACTCAAGGGGATTAAGATGGATTATCCCTCGACTTCTGATTTGTTGATGGCGACCCAGCCCCTTTACTTGCTGTCAAGTCCAGTCCCGACCAAGTCCCTTTGACCGTTGCATTCGCTTCATGAACTTCTGGGGCTCCCAGGCCATCCCAGCATTTCGCTTCAACCGCGCAATGGGAGACCTGCATCACCAAAATCAACTTGGTTGAGACGGCTCCGGTCATGTTATACTTCCGGCCACTCGTTTACCGGCATCCCCACTGCGTTGATAAACATGTCAGGTGAGTTCACGGCCATGGGCAGGCACTGCGCCATCCCAAGGTTGACAACCGACACATATCATATATGTCTTATATCTGTGCACCAGCCAGCTAGCCAAACCAAATGAACCACACCAACAAACAAGCCAAAGAACACCAAGTCTTTTCCATGCCATCTACACTGAGTCAAAGGTGGTCCTCAAAAGCAGGTGAACTGTAAAGACATTGGTACCATATTGCCTAGTCGTGTTCTATAGCTATCGACTTGGAAATCGACTTGGAAGTTGTTATATATAAATATATATGCTCCTCCAAAGGTGTCAAATGCAAAGTTCTCAAAGACTTTCCGAACAAAGGCGACCCGACCCGATTGGCACAGGTGCCCGGGCTCACGCTCACAGCAAGTGCAGGGAATGAAGGGAAACTCCTGCAGGGAGTTTAGGCCATGACGTGGTTGGACCGGGCAGCTTTCAAGGTTACTTATGTATGACAGGATCTTTAGCTGATTTCAGTGGTAAAATCTGTGCCATCTTATCTGCATATACTGTTATACTGCAATTCCCTTGATGTTATACCTGTAAGTCACATTGACTGCTTCAACTCAGATACACTAAAATGGTTGGCAAGCATTTCCTGCGGAAATTTCTGATGGATGCTTCTGTCTGCTTCAAGTATGGGTTCGCATGTGGTTTTCTAGGATTGCAACCACCAGCGGTAGATTCACTTCTTTTCGGGGTGTTGAGAGTCTGGAGTGAAACACAGCTGCTAAATTCATTCATGGATCATTGTCCAGCTTACGAATAGCTAGACCACATCCAAGTTCTGACTCGCTGCTTAAAGTGGACAAAGGTCGCAATGAGTCACCAAAAGCAAATAGCGTTTGATATATAATTGCTGTAATACTTCTTGTTGCAGGCTGTACAGCCTAGAGTGATCTAGAGTGGCTAGAAAAGGGAGCGAATCCACACCAGCTTTTGTTGGCTTACCAGGAACCCACTTTGGACTGCCTCGCTTGTACCTGTTTGCACTTTGATAAATGTCCTCAGTCGTGGTGCTTGCGAAGAGTACGCGGGGGCCTTTCCATCACCCAAACTTACGTAGCCAACACCAACATCTTCCAACAACGGATTCTGCATTACTCATATTGGTCATGCTTTATCGACCAGGGCACGGCGCCGTACCTCCTGCAACGCATATGGCTCGCCATACCTACCAGGATCATTCAGGATCGCCAATCAGATCTCCTTCTTTGGGCTCTCATCCTGCTGGGCTGTGGTTCTGGTGCCTTGCCAAGGTGGACGGTCAGAATGAGCCAAGCATCACAAGGTACAAGGCCAAATGTAAAATGAAAATAGGACGACGTCACGACGTCCCAGTTCGACCCCCTGCAAGAAGGAAAATCGACCAATCGACCAGTTGGGGTAGGACGACGCCGTCCCTCGTTCACGGGCGAGGGACCACGACCGGCCCCTGACCGTGCAGTGGGGTCTACGGTGGGTACTGGGGGTCTGCGGTGTTGGCTGTACAAATGCAGTGTGTGTCCACACCCATGGTGAATGGATGGAACGAAATACACACCCATTAGCGGATCCAGATGTCAGGTTTGTGTGGTCACAAGACCTGAACATGTTTCACCTGCTTACATGTCGCATGCAATAGCCCATCAAGACCCATAAAGCATCGTAAAGCATAAACCAAAGGATCCAAACATGCATAGTCCTAGTTTCTCCCACCAACCTCTTCCTTGCCCCTCCCTCCGCACCTGGGGAGCGAGAACTCCGGTCGGCCGGGCTGAGGGCCTCCACCTGACCGCAGCAACGCGGCCACCGGCACCGTCCCGTCCCCATGGTCCACCGGATGCGGCACGTGGTCGTGGCGTGGGGGGGGTTTTCAGAAGTGGCGGATCTGCGGATGATCCAATGTGATCTGCGGATGCGAACTGAAGAAGATGGTTAACAACATTTGTTCGCCTGAAGACCGAAGAACCATCTGTTCAATGCTAAGAATTCGACACATGTCGACACTTACCGTAAGCCAGGTCGTTCCCATTTGTTCGGTCTTGGAAGCAGATGCGTTTCGGGGAACTGCATGTCCAAAAACACTTCGGTTCAAGTCGAACTCGACCTTTCTGCCGGGCCGAACCGGAACCGGCATCGGGACGTGACTTTCTGCGAACCGCCGAAGTGGATTGGTCGTCTCCCGGGTGTTCCAGTTCCGCCTACTGCGCCATTGGCTTGCGCCATTGGCTCCAGCCTCGGTACGATGATGAGCTAAAGGATCCATCCTAAAGGTAATAGTACCAGAACCAATCCATTGAGAGGTGCACCGTTCGGTTGAACTCCGCAGCGCGCTCCAGCACGGCCCTGGCCACGTCACGGTGGTTGCCAAAGTCGTGGCCACTCAAAAAGCCTCCCGGCTTGACCTTGGGTTCCCACGCGTCAATATCTTTCACAACCTCAAGGTACGAATGATCGCCATCAATGAACACGCCATCCACCGACTGGTCGGGCACCAAAGCAGCTGCATCCACGGAGGGCACGGCCAGCAACTTCGCTCGGCCTGGGAAGAACTTCAGCTTGTCTTCAGCTGCGCGACGCACCTCAGAGCTGAGTTCCTGAGCCCCCATGCCTCCATCTTCCTCAGGTGAGAGCCCCAGATCACGCAACTGCTGCTTCCGCGACTCCAGCGAGGTGCTTTCGCCGTAGACGAATGGGTCCACACCGATGTAGAAAAGACCTTGATGGGTGCCCAGCAGCGCAAACGCCAGCCGCGCCAGATGGACACCCACCTCTACTAAGGTGAGTCCTGCGGCCGGTGGACCCCCCAGCAGCTCCTCCAGCGCGCCTTGGCGAGTCAACAGGAAGTCGGAGCGCGGCGCGAGCAACTCGACCAGGTGACCCAATCCAAACTCCTCCACTGAGGTCATCATGTTGGTTCGCCACCACAAAATGCGCCTTCGCTCACCTGCCAAGCGTGCACACTCCAGTGCCGCAGCTGAGAGTTCCATCGGGTTCTGTAACCATCTGTGAAGTGCCTCATTGCTCCAAAGCTTCTGAAAGGCTCGAGTAATCACCTCGACCTCTTCCAGCACGTAGCGCCGTACAATGCTGGCAATGGGCACCGGCAGCCGCATGCTGGGTGCCAGCTCGTGCATTTTCACCTTGAACTCGCCCACTAAGCTCCGCAAATGGTTCAAACTCCGCTCCAAATTGCATTCCTCACAACTGCGCAAGCCCGCTGCTGCCGCAAAGGCCTTGAAGCTAAAGGCTGCCGGGTAGGCACAGGTGGCCACCATGTGGTTTCCGGCCGCGGCCCACTTGCGCACGTCGCTCTGCGCCGTTCGGAAGCACTCCGCGTCGGTCTCGATCAACAAGAGCACATCCAGTGCCTCGGAATCCAAGTCGTCTCGCTGAAGACCTGTACCGGGCCTGGAAGCCTCTGGCACCACCAACTCGTACTCCAGCTCTCCCAAGCAGCCAGTGGTAAGAATCAACCCCACAAGCAGCCAGCGCATTTCATGGCACACGGCAGAAAACCGCAGGTGGAGAACAGCAGGTGAAAAAGAGTTGGAAACTGATGCAAACAACGACTCCTAAATCCTTTCGTATACTCAACACTCGACTCTCATTCGAAAGAGCAGTGAAGCATCCATCTATTTCTTCGACTTGCATATCCTTTATGAACGGAGAGAAAAAGTTTTGCCGTCCCAGGTCAGATCAAAGTATCAAGAGTTTCTATACAAAAATATTGCCAGAAATAAGAAACGTAAATCATCGGAAAACATGCAATAGTCACTAGAGACGATGAGAGATCCGTTTTTTTGACTGTGAGATGCACATTGATTGTCCATACCTCATGAGGAATGTCATGAGACTTTGTCTGATGTCAGTGGCGTTCTGCGCTCTTCTTGCGCTCAGATGTGACGAACGTGGCCCAGTGGCTCTTTTTTTGGAAATCTTGCGCACTGATTTCTCAAGATTGCGCCTCAAAGTTGATTGGCCCGCATTTAATGAACGCCAAGGGTGAGTAAACCAACATGAACAAATGACACCAACAATTAGTCTATAAGCGTTAAATTAACATAAATTAACATATCAGTCTATGTCTGCCTAAGTCTGTTAAATCTGTGGCAAGGGATTTGTAATGGTTGGTCATAATATGGTTCAAATTCAGCCTTTGCCACATGAGAATTATCCCGCCAATTCCCGCTCTCTTCATCTTGAACTAGACAACCCAAACAGTCTGTGCACAAGTGTGCGCACCCTCGTCACCTATGTCCGGGCTTTGTAAGGCTTCGCCCACAACTGCGTGGAATGGTTGAGAAATCTGGGGAGCAATCCGTCAGACCCAAAAGTCAGTGTTTCAGTCGATCTAGCCGATCTGATCTGTTCCCTTGAAGAAACACTCGGTTTCTGGCTCCACCGGATTCCGCTTCCCTCTCTAAATCCTAATTACCATCCCATATAGACGCCAAACTTGGCCCCCAAAAAACGCCCAACCCAGCTTTGTCCACTCCCGGTGCACGTCGTTCTCGGTGCCGAAACCGCTGTGTCTGCCGAAACCCCGCGACGGGTCTTCGGTGGCCTGCTCCGCAAGCATTTGGAGGTCTTCGGCCCTCAACTGCTTCCGGAGTCCCGGCAGCGATTCCCACCGCCTGACCGCGGTCGGTGCGTTGGATATGTTTTGTTGTTTTGGGGGGATATGTTTAAAAGGTTTGGGATTTTCCAAGGAGACAAAGGTTCTGTTCCCTCCCAACAGTTTTTTCTGGTGTTTGCCCAAGAAGGTCCTAAAAAGCCATATCATTTGGTGAGGCCTTTAGTGTGGGGAGGAGTGGGTTGGATCGCCGTGCCTGAAAAAACGCTCAGTTGCTCGTGAGCTGTGCGACAGACACGTGCTCCCAAAAAAGCTGCGCAGGGACAAGGTCTGGCAAATTCTTGAAAGCCAGAACCATTCAAAAGAATCTGGGTTCAGAACAGAAAAGGGGACTGAACATCTGGAGACAGGATATCACAGGATTCTCAACGATCGTGAAAGGAACATGAGGACAGAACTCTTTCGCAATCGATTCTCCACATGATACATTCCGAATTCCTATACACCCGGAACGTTTCCCTTTTCTGGAAATAGCAGAACATCGCATCTTGGAATTGGAAGCACCTTTTTTTGGCTGTTTGCAGGCCATTGCTAGTAGATTGGAGGCCACTAATAGGTTGGAAGCGCAGCCTCACTGTAGACATCGGCCTAGCTGTCTCATTCTCCTTTCCCGCATGCCGATGAGCTCGATCACATCACAACGCAGCGGGGCTTCTCAGGACCGTAGAGTGGACCATTGGCCTTTCTGGCATTCCATTCCTCTTCCTTTCTCGCATGCCGTGCTTGTTCAGCCTCTTCGGCCTTTCGCAAGAACCTTGCAATGGCCATATGTCCATGCTGGGTTGCAACCCCCAAGGCTGTGATCCCCCCTGCGGTGGCTGCATGCAGGTCGGCTCTGGCCTCCAACAACAAGCGTACCACTTCCAGGCGGCCTTCTTGAGCTGCAACAAACAAGGCCGTTGCACCTGCTATTGCCACACTTGTGTCGGCTCCGGCTTGGAGAAGCAACCGCACAACTTCCAGGTGGCCCTCCTGAGCTGCAATAAACAAAGCTGATGCTCCGTCAATCGTGACAGCATTCTTGTCAGCTCCAGCCTCTAGCAACAACTGCACAACTCCGAAGTGGCCTTTAGAAGCTGCAGCAAACAAAGGCATTGTCTGACCTACTGCTTCGGCATTCTTGTCAGCTCCAGCATCTAGCAGCAAATGTGCAACTCCTGAGTGGCCTTCCAAGGCTGCAATGTGAAGGGCCGTTGCCCCCTCTTCGGTGACCGCATCTTGGTCGGCTCCAGACTCTAGCAACAACTGCACCAGTTCCAAGTCGCCTCCCTGAGCCGCGATACTCAACGCTGTAGCACCATTTGCTTTTGCAGCATTCAGATCAGCTCCAGCATCAATCAACAATCGCACAACTTCAAAGTGACCTTTTTGGGATGAAATAAATAGAGGCGTTGCACCATCTTCCTTTGCAGTGTTCTTGTCAGCTCCAGCCTCTAGCAAAAACTGCACAACCTTCAAGTGACCATTCTGAGCCGCAATGTACAAAGAGGCAGCCCCATCTGCAGTTCGTGCATTCTTCTCAGCTCCAAACTCGAGCAATAATTGCACGATTCTTAGATGGCCTTTCTGAGCTGCAATGTACAAGGTGGTTGCACCGTCTCTTGTAGCGGCATTGGTGCTTGCTCCAGCTTCTAGCAGCAATCGTACCACTTCCAAATGGCCCTCCTGAGCTGCAATCAACAAAGCCGTTGCCCCATCTTCGTTTGCTGCATTCTTGTCAGCTCCAGCCTCTAGCAACAACTGCACAACTTCGAAGTGGCCTCCCTGAGCCGCTATAAACAATGCCATTGTCTCACCAAGCGCTGCTGAGTTCGTGTCAGCTCCAGCCTCTAGCAACAAGCGCACGACTTCCAAGTGGCCATTGAGAGCTGCAACATGAATGGGTCCGTGAGTGGAGTTTACACCTCTTCCATCAGGATCCTGTGGTGCTTGAAGCAAACGTTCAACTTCATCTAGCTTGTTCTCCTGAGCAGCGCGGATGAGTTTCTCTTCCATCGTTGCATCTGGAGGCATAAGGTCCACAATGACCAACTGCACCCTTGGAAATGAACTTACAGGCATGTCATCCTCCAATTCACCAACCCCATCACTGAAGAGTCTTTGCCGAAATCTGGAGCATCCAACTTGAGTTGCAAGAAGTTGTTCCAGGTGCCTGACAGACTTTCCAGCATCCACCATGCCTTGCAACTCATCCTCATCAAGCTCAGCGACGCGCTCGCCCGACAAAGCAGCCCTGACTTCCATGTTGCAGCGCAGCACCAAGCGGCGCAAAGGGCGCGGCGGGTAAGGCGCCCCGAGAGGGCACCCCTCTTTGGGGAAACCCTCCAAAGCTGGCAGCATGCAAAGAGGGGTCCAAGAATCAACTCGTGAATGAAAGTGGTGCCGAATGGATGACTTCCAATCCACCTTTCAGTCAAGCATTCCCTTCTTCAAGGCCAAGGCATCCTCAAAAAATATAGTATAATAATTCATATATGCATATAACATAATATATATATATACAATATAGAACATCATGGTAGAACAACTAATATATATAATAGAACTTCTTATATAGAGAAATTCAACACTTTTCCGACCTTTTCCATCACTTTTCCCCCATGAACACCCTGATGCTGACTTCCATACTAAGACATCTTTCGCTCCTGAAAACGAACACCCTCTCCCTGACCAACGAGGTCCATGGGTACCACAGAACCACGACTTGGGTACTTAGTACACAGTTGCACCACCTCCAAGTACGGTCCATTGACATGACATCAGCGGTCCATGGACCTTCCTGCGCTCCATCTTCGCCCCTGGCCCTGCCGACATCTTGGACCTGAAGAGTTGTTGACACCTGGACTTCTCCGAGAGGTCCGGGTAGAGGCTCGTGGGCCCTCGTGTCCTTGGTGACCGTTCTGACGGGTGAGTCACAAAAAAAAGTTGATTTAAGATTAACAAAACAAGATGGAACCCACGAACCCGAATGCAAACACGTTCGAAAAACTAATATGTCCAAATGACACTCTTGTAGGACACTCTTGTGGGACACTCTTCTGGGACACTCTTGTAGGACACTCTTGTAGGACACTCTTGTGGGTCACTCTTGTAGGAAACTCTTGTGGGACACTCTTGTAGGACACTCTTGTGGGACACTCTTATAGGACACCCTTGTGGGACACTCTTGTGGGTCACTTGCAGGACACTCTTGTGGGACACTCTTGTAGGAAACTCTTGTGGGACACTCTTATAGGACACTCTTGTGGGACACTCTTGTGGGTCACTTGCAGGACACTCTTGTGGGACACTCTTGTAGGAAACTCTTGTGGGACACTCTTCCAGGACACTCTTGTGCAAAACTCTTGTGGGACACTCTTGTAGGACACTCTTGTCGGATACTCTTGTCGGACACTCTTAAGGGACACTCGGGTGAGACACTCTTGAGCGACACTGTTGCGGGACACTCTTGTGGAACACTCTTGCGGGACACTCTTGTGGGACACTCTCGTAGAACACTCTTGTGGGACAGTCTTGTAGGACACTCTTGTGGGACACTCTTGTGGGACACTCTTGTGGGACACTCTTGTGGGACACTCTTGTAGGACACTCTTGTGGGTCACTCTTGTAGGAAACTCTTCTGGGACACTCTTGTGGGAGACTCTGTGGGAGACTCTTGTGGGACACTCTTGTGGGACACTCTTGTAGGATACTCTTGTGGGACAGTCTTGTAGGACACTCTTGTGGGACACTCTTGTGGGACACTGTTGTGGGACACTCTTGTAGGACACTCTTGTGGGATACTCCTGTAGGACACTCTTAAGGGACACTCTTGTGAGACACTGTTGCGGAACACTCTTGCGGGACTCTCTTCCAGCTCCCCAGATACTCCGCGTACTACAGTTGTACTACAAGGTCGCCAGTTCTCAGTTTCCAGCTCCACAGATTGCTCCGCGTACTAAAGTTGTACTACAAAGTCGCCAGTTCTCAGCTTCCAGCTCCACAGATTGCTCCGCGTACTAAAGTTGCACTACAAAGTCGCCAGTTCTCTCACCAGTTCTCATCTTCCAGCTCCCCAGATACCCCGCGTACTAAAGTTGTACTACAAAGTCGCCAGTGCTCGCCTGCATTTCGCGCGCTCGACACGCACGATCTCCGCAGAGGGTTGCGCGGGCACCGGACAAATCGCACTCTCGCCTGCATTTCGCGCACTCGACACGCACGATCTCCGCAGAGGGTTGCGCGCGCATGGGACAAATCGCACTCTCGCCTGCATTTCGCACACTCGACACGCACGATCTCCGCAGAGGGTTGCGCGTCAAGTCTCCAAAACGAGCGTTTCGTACGAGACTTCCTCAAAAACTCACACGTCAAAGTCTGCAAAACGAGCGTTTCGTACGAGACTTCCTCCAAAAGAAGCGGAAACACCCATCGGAGCACACACATCACGCAGCCCTGCCAAGCAGTTTCGCGATTCCAGCCCCTCCAAACAACATCCGCTCACACGCCAATCCCAATGTGACAGCGACATTCACCTCTACCACAACTCACAACCTCACAATTCCCTGCGCCTGCCACGAATCTTTCCCCATCCACACGTCTAACGCGCACAAAGTACTGCGCCTGCCACGAAATGTCACCTCCCTCACACCTCGCAACCTCACGATTCCCTGCGCCTGCCACGAGAATCGCACTTCCACGCTTCAACGCCCGCACGAAGTCCTGCGCCTGCCACGAAAAGTGACAATATATCGCATGTGAGCTTCAACAAAATTTGCACCACACCACACGTTTGGAATGATTTCGACCCGTTCAGAGCACACTCCCATCCACCAAAATCGCCACTTCAGCTGAGACTTGTCACGAAAACCGAGCTTCGATGCCACACCCTGAAACGCAAATCCCAATGGCACGGCCACATCCAACACCCCAAAAATTCGACTCTCCAAACGCTAATCCCAATGGCACTGCGCAGTAATCTGCGGATCTCACAAAACGCTGCGCCTGTGCAGCGAAATGCATCACGTTTCTTGCGCGACATGTCGGTGTCATGCAAATCACAATGGAATTGCGGCGCAAACTGACACGTGACACATCCATGAAAAGTCACTTGCAAAAGCTTCCCCCAATAGCAGCAAATTTGAGACGCGACGACGACGACACGACGACGAGAGACGACGAGAGACGACGACAGACGACGAGAGACGACGACAAACGACGACACGACGCAAGCCATGCAAACACAGCTCCAACCCCCAGACCCCCAACTATAAACGGGAACCCTTCGCTACGCATTCGGGAAAAAGAAACAGTGTTTGACACCTCCACCCAGTCGGTCATATTGGACCTGAAGTGGTCAATTGTTCTTACAGTCAGCAGGTTTTAAAGAGGGGTCATCAACCATAAAAGGATGTTTCAGGTTTTAGGGTCACCACCTGTGAGGATCCATCAATTTGCCTGAACCAATCCATGGTTTAACATGCAAGGATGAACGAAGAAGCACCTGAACCAAGCGCGAAGAAGCGCCAAAGAATTGGTTCCAGACTGTGATCCTATTCACCCAGCTGTTCACAGCCTCGATGACATCGAACTGAGTCCATCGAACTGCTCCTCAGCAACCACAACTTCCGAACTGAGTCCCGCACATTGGTTGGGATTCAGACTTTCCTGCAGCATGCTTGCAGTTTGCAGCGGTCACACCCCACCGAAAAGGGTCTGATCGGATCTTGGATCAGTTGGATCCAGTTGGATCTTTATGTTCGCTTCTTTCAAGCTGACAGCATCGTCTCCCAAGAGCCGCACGCATCATCTGGACGATGGGCAAACAAACCTCACAGACTCGTGGGTCCAACCCCGTCAGAGAATCTCACTTCAACTTGCCCGTCCTGCTTGATCCCGTGCACAAAGTTAAACCTCTTGGTATGTACATTCCTTGTGAACCCAAAGGGCTTAAGGGCGGGCCTAGGCCTAAGCAAGTTCACCTAAGGACGGACGTCCAGTGAAGAGCTTCGGAACTTTCCGAAGAATCTCAGAAACGGAAAACATTGTAATTTGGAGTTCTGCACCGGCTGCAAACCCAATTTGTTTCTTTTACATCCATTTTAGCGTGCTTCTCCGGCCAACGGACGTATGATTGGTGTCGCACCACGCCAATGCAGCCTGAAAAAAAGACACCACATCTTCCACAAGACCATCTACACCCATCGCACACACCGAATACTCATCAAACAAGTCATACCGATACCCATCTTTCAGCTTTTTCGAACACTCTTTGGACACACCGAGAGCCACACCGAGTCTTTGAAAACATATTTATATAAACCATCTTTGGACCAGTGATCTCCGCCTTGTTGGTCTTCGTGGTGCTCGGCGTAGAGACTGCGTCCGCCTCCATGGGCGATGATAGTTGGGCAATGCATCCTTTAAGGAACATGTATCCGCGTGGACATAAAGGGTGTACCGTGAGGGGGGGGGGTTGAGAAAAGACATCTTCTTCCCAAAGCAAGACCCCTGGCATGTTGAGTCTACTGTGCATTTCTAGCTTGCACACTGCTGCAATGGTGGGCTTGACAGGGACAAAGAGAGCTTCACGCCAGTTGGGGAGACGTTCAGTCAAAGCTAAGTCATTGAACGCGCCGGTCAGTTAAGCCTGTGGGCTGCCATTTCTTTCCCCCTCAACCACCATGAGGGGCACACCCACCGGCCGCAGCACACACCGAGAAAAACACCGATGCACCATCTCCAGCCTTAGTGTTCTGCAAAGCTCTGGCAGAACCAGCACCTCAGTGTCTTCGGTGTTGAACCCCAAGTTCAAGAAGGGAGGGTAGAACCGTAGTAGAAGCCCGCCTGCAGTCAATGCAGTTAACACACCTGTCCTCTGAAACTACACTCTTAGTCTCTTAGTTACCGCAATCGAACGAAGTGAAATGGTCTGGGGCCATTGTGACTCACGCCCGGCGATTGTCAAGTTGGATGGTTTGTCTGATTGACAGGTTTGGTACCGCGTCGACCAATTGGCCCATGTGTGGTTGAAGACCGTGAAAACTGGAATCTCTGCCACCTACAAAACCAGAAAAAATCATGGGATGATGGCAAAGAAAAGTCATGAATTCCATGTCCGTTCAAGACCCAAGATATGTTACAATGCGACAATGTCAAGATTTGTTTAAAGAAAAAGCTCTCGCCCAAATATGTAGGTTCATTCGGGTTCATTGGCTTCATGTTGGGAAAAACCAACTTCCGATCCTGTGCCCTGGCTGCCTCATTTTGTTTTTGGCTCTTGCAGTGTCCAATTGAGATCAGTGGGCGTATGGAAGTCCAGTGGTGACCCGGTGGAAGGCGCTGGTAACCTTTATGGCAGTGAGATGTCCCCAGAAGCCATCTTCAAGCCATCCAACATCCATCTCTCAACCCAAACTGACACGCAACCATCTTCAGCCATCTCTCATCCAACATCCATCGTCAGCCATCTCTCAACCAAACTGACACGCATACACTTGCCATGATAATGTTGATCATGGACGCGTTGGTTTTGCCCCCACCCCGTGCAAACACCCTGCCGGCGGACCTGCAGGGAAGGCACTGTGCTCTTCGGTCGGTCTCCAGTCATGGTAGAACTGGCTGGAGGTCGTCGTCCAAATCTGGCGATGGCAGTGGTGGTGATTTGCAAACCATGAAAGTAAGGAACGCCTGGGGTAGGAACCATCACCTCTGATCGTGGATAAGTCCTTTATCAAAACAATTGGACGAAGCCATTAGTAACTATTACTGTCAGCAGGATTGACACATCATTTACCATATCACGTTTTTGTTTAGCCCTAATCAAAAATGATGATCCAATCCAAAGTTGAAGATCCGGTGATTGTCTGCTTCCAAAACACTACATAACAATGTAAACATCCTCAAAGCCATACACCAATCATTCCAGCCATCCAGTCTGGATCGGCCTGACTGCGCTGCACTGTGGGCTTTCCAGAGATGGGCCGCGCCCGGACGGGCGCTTGCCGCGGGACGGGCACGTGCCTGGAGGGACCGGTCTGTCTTCTTCGTTCGATTGGGCGGTTTCGACCGATGGACTGGCCGGGGCTCAAAGCAGCTGGAGGGTCTGACCCTCCGCAATGGCTATGTTCAGACATGGCAGTTCGGTGAAACTGGGGTGAAGGCCATGGGTGATGGGCGGGCCTTCTTCGAGCCTCAGGATATCCTCAAATCTGGTCGAATCGTGGCTTGAACAGGCGGGACCAAGTGACCAAAAAAGACTTTACAGCCTCAGATTGGCCGCGTTGAAGAACTCTATGTTCTATTCTAGCGGTTCGCAGCACATTACAAAGGGTCAGATTGGCCGCTTTGAGGGACTTTATAATCTATTCTAGTGGTTCGCAGCACATTACAAAGGGTCACATTGGCCGCTTTGAAGGACTTTATGATCTATTCTAGTTGTTTGCAACACATTACAAAGGGTCACATTGGCCGCTTTGAAGGACTTTATGATCTATTCTAGTTGTTTGCAACACATTACAAAGGGATACAAAGGGTGTCTGACTGTATTTTGTGTGTGGCACGATCGAGGTCAAAGTATATCAATACTAAGTGGGTCCTTCATGGTTCTTCCATGTCCTTCCTGAACACAACCCCTGGTTTCCAGAAGCATTGACCACCAACCCCTAGGCTTCCCTTTCTGAGGTCTATGCTGATACCATGCTGTAGACCGTAGACCCATTGATTTGGACCAAATCCCAGGTAGATAGCTTCATGATTTCTGCTCGTGGATTTGCTGACCCAAATTGACCATGACTCGGTGCCTTATTGTCACACAAACCCACTCATTCTATTCACAATTTCATGGAAGACATCGTCCATCCAACTCCCACCAGACCCAAACAGGGCAGGCCAGTGGCAATAGACTCTAGACATAGGACATAGGATTCAGATGAATTCAGGTTTGAGCAGCGGTGGGCACTTAGTTTGCCAGCCTCTTCCGTTCAGGGTCACCAACTGACCCAACACTACTTAGAGGTCGCACACCCAGAAGTGGCGCACCCCGACCCTTGGTGGTTGACCTTTGACCCGCCTAGAGATAGACCCTACACATGCGTTTCCATTTCACCGTGAAAACGATGTTGTCCGCATGGACCCCACATAGTCTTCGGGTAGGACGCTCCCCTTGGATCTCGTTCTCTTGTGTAGTCATGAGAAACGTCAACAAAACGCGCACGTCACTCTTCGCCTTCAGAATGTCGGGTCGTTGCAGTAAGTCGTTGCACCTTTTTGTTTGTTTTGGCCCACCATGCAGGAAAACCTGTTTAGCACCATATTGACTGTAACAGGATGCCCCCACCCTCTTACGTGGCGCATCGCCAATCCCGGCCTTGTTGGCATTCCCGTCCCGCTAAACGAGCGTCCTGGAGTCAAACACGATGTGGAGTCAGAAGCGGCCGTGTTCACGTTCCGGGATGACGCGGGATGACGGTCCAGGGAATTCGTGTGTTTGGTTTAAAGAAATGCCCAACTCTGACACTGTATGCAATATTTGTCTAGGTTTTGGTGGTTCAGGGGTCAATGTATGTTCCATTCATAGAGTGTCATGGTTCATGAACAGTCAACCGCTCATTCGCCATGTTCTGCACCTGTTCTCAGCGGTCAGTTGTGTCCAAAGTCCAAAATCGTCCAATAAAGGTGAAATCGCATATATCTCCCGAGGCCTGAACTGGGTGGTATCCTTCAACATGCTTCAACCACTTCCTCGAAACAGCACCGCCAACAAAACACACAGTTGGGGCATGTTGCGTGCACGACAATCCTTTTTTTCCAAGTTACCCCGGTTTGGTGAAGCCTCTCACCACAGCTCTCACCAGAGCAACCCCAGAAAATGACGGGTCTGCTCGCACGTACGGGTCGGCTTGGGACTTGGGACCAACCTCTTCCAAGCCTTCAGCTTTCCCAAGTTGGTCCCAAGTTGGTCCCAAGTTCTTCCTTGCGACCCAACTGAACGGGGCAGGGGGTTGCCCTCTTCAGCGTCCGGGGCTGTACTTGGCTGCCCCGTCCGTCCGGGGCCGGGCCATCCGCACCTCCAGGCGGTCATGGGGCCGAAGTCGCCGGTGGTGTCGGGCGCGAGCGGACGAGCCAAGACCAGCTGCAGCGACCCAGGTCAGCGACCCAGTCGTGGCCAACTCAAAACGAAAAGCCCGGATGCCGCAGCAAGGTTGACATGACACATCATGCATCAAAACGGACAGAACGTGTACGTCAATTCTCAGTAGCATGTGGCTAGATTGCCTGAAGACCTAGTTGTGCGATGAGTTGCTTCAACTCTGCTGTTGTCCCTACCTCTTCACGGAAGAAACCTCTGCACCACCTGAAATTGATAAAAAACAAAAACAACATAAAACAACAACGTTATCTAAACATATATCGTGCACATCACAAGCTGGTCTAGCATGGATTACTTTAGTCATTCAAAAGCAAGTACTTGTGGCTGTTTTCTGTTCAAGGCCCCCACAGAAGCAGCTTCCAGCTTCAACGACTCTCGGACCTGCTCAACCGGAGATTTCCGTCACAGGCTAAGTGGACCAAACGATGACCAGAAGTCAAAACCGGGAAGCATGTTGGGACGATTCCCTGCTGGCATGATGGGACGATTTCCCAACATGCAACTGGGAAGCATGCTGAGTTTGGATGATGAAATCCCCATGGAACTCACGAAATTCCTGGCCAAACTTAGATGGGAATGAATGGCTCTGACTTCTTCAACTTCCTATGGTCCCCATATGTCTCCATACGCTTCCCAGATCACGACTTTCATGGTCTCCCTTGTCGCTCACCTCTTGCCGCGCCGTGGTCTCCCCTCGCTTCTCTCGCTCGTTCTCTCACGACTCGGATCGCGATCCTCCACCGAGAGGACTCAGATCGCGCCTTACACCGTTGGGGGAACTGTGGAGAGCTCGTCGCCTCCACCTCCTTCTCGTTGGTCCTTGGCACGCCCGGGATGCCGTAACCCGTACACGAACCATGCCAAGAGAGGTATCCAGTGACCGTCCATAGGACCCGAAACCTGGGGTATCGAACTGGGTTCGTCGCACGTTCGGATCCTTCGACCTCTGCTGGAGCTGGGACCTTTGGAGACTCTGGACTTGGACTCATTCAATGAGTCAATCAAGCACATCTACCAGGACCCACAAGGGGTGGTCAATGGACACCCCTTAACATCTAAGGGGCTATCAATAGAAGCCTCATGAAGCCCCTTAGGGTGTCCTGGTAGTCTTACTTGTGTGGTATTCGTCTCTTACATCGGCCCCCCTTTTGGAGGACTGTAAAGACTGAAGCACCAAGGCCAGTGCCCCTAGTAGCTTCTTGTTACTACCAGTAAGGCACTTGTTACTAGAAGCGATGCACTTGTTACTAGTAGTAGCTTCTTGTTACTAGTAGCGATGCCAGGAGCCCCTAGTCATTGGCTTTAATGTGTGGTAGGAAAACCCTATGTAGCTTGCGACGCTGTTTCCAAGCCTGTCTTGTTTAGTTCTAGTCTTCAGGACAAAAGCTACGCTACAGCATGCTACAGCTATCTTCTCTGTCCAAACTCTTCCGGCTACAAGTTTGGAAGTTACGTCTTCCATCATCTTCCACATCACAAATGGGGTACCTACCTCTGTCAAAGACTTTTGGGCATTGCCAGAAATATGGACCCACATGAGGCTAAAAATCGAGGGATTGAGTCTGCTTTCAGATCCAAGTCTTGGGCCTTTTGCCCTATAAGGCTTGGGATGTTCAGAAATCCGAATCCGAACATTGGTCCCACTCTCACGCTAGAACCTCCAACTGATCCAGGTCTGGATATGAAGGCTTTGGTTTGGCATTCCCCAATCTACCAGAGGCTGGCTGGGCTGTTGCATCCTTCGATACACACCCAAAAAAAACACCCATTCGCTGAATGTGTTTTGTGTCTTCACGGCAGTGGATCATCTTGGAGGTTGCTCAGCCTGGATTGGGATCTCAAGTCATCGTTTCGTGAGAAAATAACCAAGAACCTGCATGACAAAGCATGTCACTTGTTTTCTGCCCTGTCACCGGCGAAGTCCTCTGGCGACCGACGTCGTTTCGTCCGGCCGAACGCGGATCGCCGACGCACGGCGGTCGCACTTTTGTCCGCCCAACGAAGCACTGCGGTCGACGATGGCCGGACGTAGACGGCGTGTGGCGGCCTGCGGGACAGCTTTCGGTTCGAAGTGTTGCTGGCTCAGTCGCTCACAAATGCCAGACTCAGAATACCATGGAACGGGAATGGGACACAGAATGACCACTTTGTATGGACCACTTAAGGATACTTACGGTAAAGAAAGGGAACTTTTTGACCATCCTTCCCATGTTTAAAGTACAGCGCCACTATGCTAGTACATAGCTCCGGGTCGTTCTACCTGAGAGGCTGTGACCCTCACCCCTTCGGGGCTGAAGCCATGTGGTTCCGTGGTGCTCTGAGTTTTGATACCAACGATGTGAGAAGACCTAGTCTTCTTATAGTGCTAAAGCATTTTCTCCCCGACACCACAAAAGCATCAAAAAGTGAAGCACATCAACTCAGTTCTGGCTCTGACTGCCATTTGACGCATACATATGCATGTGCTTGATACATCCTTCATTACACCATCTCACACAAGTATATGCCATTGACCTTTAATCTGAAAGTTCCCCATCGCTGAATTCCAGCTTTGCCGTCGATGATTCAGCCATGATCCTCCCGCTGGTTGCCGACTTGACCCCACAGACTTGGATCCAACGACTGCCAAACGTCGCACAGCCTCATTTTGAGAACGTCTGGCTGCGCGACAGGTCCAAAACCATCAAGACCGGGCCTGGACTGGTCGTGTTGCCGTTGGCCGGACCAATCTGTCTCCACATTGTTGCGAACTGACAGAACATTCAAAATAGACACAAAGCTCCTTGAGTCCTTGAGGGGAAAAAACACAACACAACTTTATTCTTAGGTTGGGGCCCCCCATTGCTATTAGGCCAACAGGCCAACAGAGCCAGACTCTGGTGAAACAAGAAGCACAGCAAACGGCAATCATCTGCTATAGGACAAAGCCCCTTATCAGGCCGTACATGATATGATCATTCAGGATCAGCCTCCCACGGAATAGACTGCGGGACATTCTCTCCAACACAGCAAAGAAAACACTCATTGGACCGTTGGCATCCACACTCCATTAAAGAGGGAAACTGGCCTCCGCAGTTCTATAACATGGAAAAGGATTGCATAACAACCGCCCGAATCTTAAATCAAATCAGTGATGTTGATCTCAACAATGACGTACATCTTAGGATCACCATCCTTGCGGCTGGCCATCTGCTCAAGGTTCTGCTTCTCTTCTCCACAAAGTCCATCCATCATGTTTCTTGGTGGGGTGTTCCCACATCTTGAAAGTGGCATCCTCTGGCTCATCATCGAGCCTGAAACAACCACTGCCATCCGCTATTCATGGCCTCCTACTTTGGATCGTCACGAAGCCTGGAACGACCACTATAGGGAGCCAGCTTCACTTCACTCACTTCAGAAGTCCATTTTGCAGTCACATGGTTCCATTCAATTTGCACCCTTCTTGTCTTGCGGTCTACTTCGGTGGACCAAGTTCATCCCTCCACAAGCCGCGCGTCTTTGGACCCTTTTGCCGTTCGGCCGCAGCCGCTCCAGTCGCATCGAAGAGCTGGAAGGGCGCAAGCGCCGCGCAGAGGGCGCGGCGCTGACCTCGACGATGCAAGGCACGTACTGATGTCTATATGATTCCATCCTCCATGGCAACATCATGCACCAGCGGAACTGCCCAACCTAGGGTCGTGGCTTGCATGCCAGGTATTGCCAGCTCTGACTCTTCACGAAGGGCCCAGGCCCGCGACGGGCAAACAGCATCATTCATCATCCACCTGAAGCCTTGGAGAAGAACGGAACAGCATGGAACAGCATTCGATCTTTAGATAGCATAGAGAGGTGAGTCAAGGTCGTGCTGTCCATTTTCAGAAATTTGCTCTCATATATATATATATGTATATTAAGATCTATTATATATATCGTCTATTTAATATGTCTGTCATGGAGATGGAACACCGTCCGGGATCTCTCCACTGTCCGCATGCTGTGGGGGAGTATGTTCACATCTACTGCTTCTAGCCAGTTGGATGTTCCCGTTCGTTCCACTGCACGGTCCGTTCCGGTTGGTCAAAGAATATCGAAGAAATGTCTGTCATATTTGTTCTTTAGGTAGTAGATAGATATTATGCTATTACTAATGGTTGGTCTATTAGGATCAATTGTTGGTCTATTAGGATCTATTAAGTCTAATGTTCAATCTTAATAGATCTATAAAGTCTAATCTATTGTGTGTCTCTTGTGGTCCACGATAAGAAAGGTTTGCAAGTGTCCAACGTCAACTTCCTTGCAACTGTCGAAATGCTCAACATGTGTACTAAGTACGCATGACACCAAGAAAACTTGTTTAGGAACAAGCAGCGCGTCAGCCGGCAAGGGCTCCCAAGTGCACAAAGCATCATCTGCAGGATCAGCCACCTGTAGGTCGGCTGGCGTTGAAGGGAGTGGGTTTTTTTAGTTTTAAAGTGTCGGAACTTCAGAACTGAAAAAATCACTGCTGGCCGTTCGCATTACTAGAGACCAGTGCTTGAGATCTAAGAGATCCCCAAACCCAGCATGTACCGGACCAGCTCGAGTCTTCACCTTCCCCCCAGTCACAGGAAGGTTCAACGCGTGAAAGGTCAGGCAGTCGGGCGCGTTCTCACAGGCTTTGAAGGGGTTTCCGATCCCTCTTTGGGAGAGGAACATGTATATATATATATATATTGTAATGTCATACAGAGAAAGAGAGAGAGAGGTGTTTTGTATCTGCCAGAAGTTGCAGGAATTCGACATAGCATCTGCCATAGGAGTGGGTTTGATGGGGTGGTGATGGTCTTAGGTGCTATGGAGAGATGATACCAAATGAAACAGCAACGCACTTGCAGCTGAGCATCTTGAATACGTCCAACTCCCATGGAATTGGGATCCGATGTGCAAAAACAATACGCACAACAAGGTGGACACTCGCATCAGACTGTGCCAACCCTTGAAATGGGGTTTTGCCAGAATGAGGGCCCAAACCACTGGCTTTGCCTATATAACGGGTTGGTGGTTGAATCGCATCAGAACAAACCCGTCCAAACCACTATCAACACCCTTCCAGAAAAGCAGATTGAGATGATGAGCTCACCAGTTCCGATTCATCTCTTCAGCCTCCCAAATCCCTTCCTTGCCACCACCTAAATAAAACCTCCGGCCTCTGGCATGGCCACAATTTGTCGGTAGGTGAACTGAAAATCGCGAAGCCACCAGCGACTCATGTTCCAATGAAAGCTATAGAGCTGAGGGCAAAGCGCCTGGGCCCCGCTTCAGCGGCGAACAGTTTGAACAGTCCAGTGCACACCTCTGGAGATATCAACTGGACGAGGTTGGAGGACAAAGAGACAATATGAAAATTAACAATGTCATCTTTTTTGGAGGGGTCTGAACTGTCGAAGGCTCCAAAGGACCATGGGAAAATGACCATTGGCTTGTGTCCATTCAAAAAAAGCAAACTTGTTGATGGCCTGGGCGTCTTGAAGGGTGTTTCTGGACCCTCCAAGGGTTGCTGGGCAACTCAGGGGTCTTGTGTGGCAACACGTAAGACTTCAGGTTTGCATCATGCTGGTCTGAGGGGCACCAGGAGACCATTCTCCGAACATGGCTGTAGGTCACCTGGAGACCATTCGATTACTGAGGTCATGGAAGGTTGGTCGCTACATGCTGGAGGGACTCCAAGTGTTGATGAAGGCATGCCCCATCCCGATATATATCACATGTGGGTCAGTTTGTTTGGGCATCGATCGAAAAGAATTGGCGTAAGCCATGACCTGATGAAATAGGCCGAAATCTGGTCGGTCCAGGGGTGGTGTGCGTGTTTGAAGGTGACTCTGATGTAGAATCATCTCTTTGAGCCTAGAATCCCCTACTTTTTGTTCCTAGACTCCTACATCAGCCTTTCTTGGCGAGAAGTAGACCTGAGAAGCTTCTTTGGAGAGCGCAAAACCAGCCACTTCCTGGTGTGCACCGCGATCGGCTGCCAAAGCACTCGAAGTTCACCAATCAACTTGGAGAGTTCATCGTCCATCCTTGGCTGTAATTAAGGAGGTCCGGAGGAAAAGTGCTTTGCCAAAAAACGTTTAAACATCAACCCGTGAATGATGCTTTCAAGGACAAAGCTCCAGGGAACAATACCCCCAATGGTATTGAAAACTCCTATGCCTATTCATGATAGGCCGCCTAGACATACATTCTCTGCGAAAAAAACGACCCATTGTAGGCCATAACATGTCTTAAGTCAACATGCAACTGTTGCATTCGTTCCAAATGCATCGGCGGTGACCAAGCTTCTAAGATAAACCACTTGTTTCTGAACCGGACCTGATACACTCCGCAACTGCGGCATCCGGAGACCCAAATGGCCATGGTTTCAATTCTATCTGTTTGAAGCTTTGCCACCGTTGTACTGTCTATATGTTGGGGTGTATTCCAATGGGGACTCCTCCCAAAGACCCACTGGAAGGTTCGGAACATCGACCCGTCTACCCATTTTTGCCAGAGGGTCCCCTCCCTATTGGAATACACACCTAGCCTCACACCCATATAAAGAAACTGATTGCAAATTGCAGTCAGTATGCAATGCATGCGGATGGATGGACAGCAGCATGACTGGTCGCTTTCGGCGCAAGAAGTCTGTCATTGCAGGGATGATATCACGCTCGCTTCCTTCCTTGGCTCATGGACAATCGTGGGGCATTTCCGACCGCTCGATTTTGCATCCTGAGTGACTGAGTGAGCATCAAGTCATCTTGTTCGCACATGTTGTCTAGTGAGCTGAATGAGTTTCTCTCTTTTCTGCCCAAATTCCTGTGTGCCGATTTTGGTTGACCGGTCATTGACAGCTGGACCCGGTTTAAAAACGGTCAGCGTGTCCTCGGTCACCGTGACCGCCGGTCTGCGGAGTTGGAGTGCACCACCGGTATGATGGAGTGCGGTGGGCACGGTGTGTCGGGCACTTCCACATGGACGTGCGTCCCCCAAACCAACGACATGTATCAATATTGGATGCACTAAGACACTAAGAATCAGTTCGGAATCCAGGGCATATTGTCCAACAAAAAGGAACGTGATGCATGTTAAAGTTGAAACGGATACGGACTGTTGGACCGAAGATCCCAAGCACCACATTCTAACTCCTGGTCTGATTGAGTGCCTCAGCTACATCGTCCTACTCGAGTCAGGCCACCTGAGTCAGAAGGGTGAACCTCCCCATTAAAACCTTCTTAAGTTGACGATCTTCAAGAACCTTGCAGCTCATCAGAGCATCCAAGTTCATGTCTCACCTTTCTGATGCTCAGACCCCCATTCCCATCCCCCATCGATGGGTTCAAAGTCACCACATCGATCTTTATGAAGGAGACGTCCTGCACAGACAAGGAGGACCGTCGGTTCAACCCAGCAGACCGTGGCTTCAACAGACCTCTACAATCGCTGAACCAGTTGGGTATCAGGATCTTTTCTGGGAGCTTCACGGAGGGATCTATATTATACTACTGTATACTATATTTATATTCGGCTGTAAGCATTCAAGTCTGATTTGGATGAAAGCTCTTTTTCGACGCGAGCTTGAGATGATTGAAATCTGAAAGTGCTTTGCTTGAAGTGGCCCAGCCACGGTGGCCCACGCCACTTGTTCCCCAGGTACCTATCCAAAACTCTATCCAAGGTATACGGTTCCTACCCATCCGCTCGCCAACTCGGCCTCCAACTCGGGAAAGGCATAGAGCAGGTCATTGATTCCGAAGACAGAGCTCAAGATGCCCTCCTGCCGGTCGAAGACGCCGACTTGATCCTGAGAGAAGGTTCCGCCTTTGGTCGAAGCGTGGTCCAACAAAAGATGGGTCAAGATGGGAATCCCGCCATCCACCAGATGTTTGTTTGGGAATCCTATAAAAGGTCCTTAGCTGTTTAATGCTTTTTAAGATTCATTCAGATTCCAAGTACTTGGGCAACGTCCAAATCAGACAATCAAAAGGTCACCAATGGTCAATGGGCTAATTACTGGGCTACTCTACACTACTAGCCTTGTGGAAGCTCCAAGTAACCTCTTCTCATGCGCCCACGACTTTGGGGCGATCGCGGGGTTCCCACCGTCTGGCTGAGAACTCCAAGCGGCTCAGGGCTAAGACGAATACAGAACGAGGTTCATGACCTACCCTAAGCATCCTTGGACCCTGCATGGCAGGGGTCGGACCCGACACCTTCGCAAGGGGCCGGACCTGCCCTCAAACCCTATGTGTTGGTTCGGGCCCTTATTCTTAGGACACGAAAAAGAAACCCTACCGCAAGACGTCTATCCATCATGGGGTCGCGATTAAGTCAAAATCCTTGATAATCTCTTGTGTGTTCTGGTTCTGAAAGTGCAATGAAACCGGATGGGTCTTGCTTGCACGGCATTGTACGAGTATGTGCTAATTGCACACATTGTTTGGTAAGCTTGGTCATTATGGTTTCTTGTCTTCTGAAAGATCTGACAGATCTCTTTGAACATCATTCTTGCATTACCAGTCTATTGAACCAAGTCCACTCACCACCACCTACCCCTACACCCCAAAACAACTTGAAGTTTGGTACCAAGCAAACCGAACATAAACCAACCATCTTGTTCGGTCCATGCAGCTACGCTGCTGCGGAATCGCCACGGTTCGTCATCTGCACCAGGCCCCTCTTGGGTCCCAAGGCTGCTCGCAGCAACGAGAGCCGCGACCGCCTGGCGGGAGAAGCGTTGGGAGAAGAGTCGCGATTCGCATCTTCAGTCTCTTGTGTTTCTCATCCTCCATCCGTAACCAAACATGTTCTCACGTTTTTGGCGTGAAGAATGAGGTTTCTAGGTTGATGTTTCTCCCGGCCGAAAACCACGAAAGGTAGAACATCAAAGAACCCCTGCACTTCTCCATTGAGGAAGGAAACTCTTTCAAGTTCCATCCACATTCTTCTCATCTTCTTCTTATACCACTGGTTGACGGTTCACGGTGGGGTCAGACGGGACGTCCTCGTGGGGTTCTGCGCCACATGCAAAAGGAGCTCCTCGAAGGCTCGATCTCCGGGCTCCAGCACCACCACCTCGAAGTCCGGTGCTTGAAAACATCTGGGGTGTAGAGCTATATCACCTACAGTGATATATAGAATCACTTGCACACCTGTAACAATGTTTTATAGAGCAATATATGGCTGGGCCAGACCCCCAGGTCTTGACTCACAGCCACATGGGACACGACAGGACGCGACACGATGGCGCACCGGCCGGGGTATTGATCAGCGGAACCGCTTGTTGGTTGGGAGTTCTTTTGGGGAGCAAGAAGCTACTAGGGGCTCCTGGCATCACTACTAGGAGCATGGACGCTACTAGGGGCTCCTGGCCTTACTACTAGGAGCAATGTTCGCTATTAGGAATCAATCAAACACCCCATGGCGTGGGCCTATCGACCTTGTTGACCAAAAGTATCCAAAAGGCTTGGCCGACCTTTGGCACAAGAAACAAACTGTTTATACGATGCAAAACCAGAACAAGAACAACACCGGGCTTAGCCCGAGCGGCTCCAACTAATCCTCAAATTTGTCTGAGATGACTTATTCAATGAATCCCACCTTAATTGCATATATAATTTCTGAAGTGGCTTCCGGGAAATCCACCATATTCATCCTCTTCAGGGTTCTTGGCATCTCCCTCTCTCAGCTCCTCCGGCTCCTCCATCTCATCCACCGCGAACATCCCGGCCTTCCGTGCCCGCTCAGCCAGCCACAAGGCGGTGCTGCCGATCCACCCGCCCGCGTCCAAGACCACCGCGCCCGGCCTAGGCGAGACGCGACGCCGATGGTGGGGGGCCGACTCGTTCGGAATATGGCCTTAAAACTTTGAATTTGCTGATTATAATTGCTTGATGCCCGTTTTTTTTGGAGGTGATGTCATTAAGGTTTTCGGGTTCAATTGATCCATCCATTCATCCATCTTCCCAGTTTCTATGTTCTTGTTGAGTCTTTCAGATGTTCTTCTGACAGTTCCAGGGTTTGTTCCCGAGTTTGATCCATCCCGGTTTCAATATGGCCAGTTTTGTGGATTTGTTCGAGATTCCGAGAGCACCCTAGTCTGATACACCCTATGGCTGTAATGAGCATCACTTGGCAAAAATTATGCGGGGATAGACTATGATGTCGCCGAACACATGCTTTGTGGAGCGAATCGAACGTGATCAAGCTATGCAGTGGAACTGCTTGGATTGGACACGCTCCATATATAGCTTCATCGCTGTTTCTTGATTGTTCGACTCTGCCTCATTGAAACAAACACTCACACACTCACGACAAATGTGGGCCGTCTTACCCTAGACCAGGAGCCAACCACTTCAAGGACATAGACGTAGATGGTCCAAATTCTAGTAAGAAACATCCTACTGGACTAGAACCAACATGAACCAACTGTTGGGAAGCATTATATAAGGCCTCCGGAACCATCAATATTAGCCCAGCTTCCGAGAACCTCCGAAAATAACGGAATTCGCGGCAAAGGCTCTGGTCAGATCCAACTAAGTATCATGATGTGGTTTGGTTATTTTGAATAGAATAACCCGCCAACAAATGGGTTTGGGATGGTTTTAGTATGGGGTGTTGGATGGTTTTGGTACTTGTTTTGGTCTATTCCCCTTCTTCCAGGGGGTCGAACTGGGAGGGGAGACCATCTTTTCAATATACCCCCGACGGTGTCGCGGTGTCACTTCTCATCGGACGACTCCCCCGCACCTCACAAAGCGTTGGAAGACCCGGAAGGTGTGCATCTCCCAACGTGGGAAGTACTGCTCCCACCAGAACCTCGGGCTGGGGAACCGCTGAACCATGAACCGCGCACAGCGGGGTGGGTGAAGGGGTGAAGGCTGAGGTGGAGCGAAAAATGGTGGGAAACCCAAGTACAAGGCCTCTTTCACACTGAAGACAGCCATGTACCTGCTGAACTCTCAACTGAATCATCAGGGGCACCACCCTGTGTTCGTTGGCTGAACCCGCTGGAGTCTGATCCTTGCAATCCCATGGTAGCTCATCAAATTCATAGAGCGATCACTGCCATGGAACAGCCATCAACTGCCAAGTCTCCCACCTGGGGCGATCGCCCAAAGTCCAGTGCGGGAGTGTCTTCTTCAAGTCGCTTTAGAAACAAAAGAATATACATACCAGGGCCCCGTCTCATTATATATATATATATACTATTGTATTATAGCTCCTTGGAGGTTAAGGGCTATCCATTAACCACCCCTTAGAAGTGGAACAATGATCATTCAAGGGACCATTCTCCACTTCCACGATTATTTCATCAACACACTACTGAAAAAAATGACTAAAAACTTGAGATAGGGGGGGGTGAACGAAAGGTAGCGATTCTTTGAGCAGCGCTTCGCCCATGACGGCGTCACAAACAGCGACGGCGCAGGGGGGATTTGATCCAGGCCCCTCCCCCGGTCGAACAGAATCCCTTCTTACAGTCACCAAATCCTGATTGTAATACATTTTTGCTAAAGCAAGGAGAACTCAGGTAGCTCAAGGTACTTTTCGTGACATGAATATAATATAATATAGTAATAACATTGAATTAAGTAAAAATGACTGGTCAATCGATCAAGGATACCTCAAAACCCGCAGCTCTTCATTTCTTGGTTCAAGAACAGACCTGTTTTAACAGAAGGGTCCTGGCTTAGGGGCATCGAGAAGCATAGAACCAGGATCACCGCACATCCTCGCTGTATCTGCCGCGGGGCGCATGCCGTGAGGTGATGTCGTAACGGATGCTCACACCCGCCTAGTCGCTGAACACAGTCACACAGTCACAGGTGTAGAGGCATCCCCCAACTAGCAGAATGATGTCTTATCCTCAAAAATGGGATCCGACACAAAACGAAACGCGATGCACCTTCGAGCAGGGTGTAAAGCCAAAGTGACAAGCAACTTAATAACAACGCGACTGATATCTGCACTGTATGGTTGTTCTACGTCCCCAGCTTTCTACAGCCCCAGCTTGCGACGACTAACAGAGTGACACATTAATTTGTGGAGTTTGGGCGCGAAGTGCTTAAGTTTGCTTAAGCCTGCGCGCCATCCCTGCGCCCTTTCTTTTTTACATTGCTGCGGAAATGATAAGTTATATAACAAAAACATCGCTGCGGGTTGAGCATTGTCAAACCGAGTCGAACCAGTCCTCATCAAACAGCAAGCTGAGTCCAGTCAGGCATGGCCATGAAATGCCATGAACATCGTGAAAGCAAAAAGAACCAAGATCTCCGTCTTTCTGCAGTCCCCAGGTTTTTTGTAATTAGCCAAATCCATCATGGTGTCCTCCCGGTGCCGCCTTCCAAACACACCCAGGCTCGCTTGCTCCACACGTGGTCCCGCTCATGGCCGCCACGACGCTCCGGTTGGACATGTCAAGTTGTTTTTGTTGTTGCGAGGTGTTCAACGGCAACTGCGAGAAAAGAGCCCCAAAACATGGAATGGTGCGGTTCGGATGGCGGTTAAAGCTGTCAGGGAGGCAAAGCCAAGGGTGCAATGAGGTGACAAACAGAGGTGAGAAACACATGCATGACTTTCAAACAAATGACATTTAAAGAGTTGTGAAATGTGAGTGCACAATGTGCAAAGTTACTGGCCTGTTTGGCAGGCCCTGATGCAGTTCACCCTCTTCAACAGCTTGGCCACCATGTCCTTGTGCTTCATCTCACTGCATAACGTTCATCCAACAAAGACAACCACGATGCAAACTTCTCTCGAAACGCTAACCAGGTATTGATTTCAGCTTTCCTTCCATGATCTTTGATCTCCAACTCCAACTGTGGACAATTCAGGATATAGCTTTCAAGTTGTCCTCGGCTACTTCCAGAGTACTTTGAGTTGGACAGGAGGAAGCAGCAGTCCATGCCGTTCTTGAAGAAAAAGACAATTGATCTGAGACCTCGCCGACCGGCCTGATCGTCGATTTAAGGCCCGTCTCACCCGTCTGTGGCTTCGAGCCATACCAAGCTCAAACGCTTCATGTCATTGCTTTTCTTGGACAAGCCATCACCGGCAAAGCCTGCCATAGCCTGCCCCTGTGGCTGCTATTCATCGGAACACATCCAATTACCAGCCACTTTCAGAAGCTGAGGAGGGCAAGAAAAGCAATCGCTCTACTTTGGCAACTCCGTTGCAATCCACAGGCCATGTGCAGGGCGTTGCTCTCAACAATCAAGCTGTGGTTTCTTTGGCTGCGAAGCTGCTCACTGCGAACCGAAGTCCTTCTGCCAGTCCAAATATCCTGAGCCATGTGCAATAGGGCCACAACCTGGTGGAAAATCTCGAATTTTACTATAATATGTATTCATCTGTATTCTGTATACTGATTCCTACTGGATGCTTACTGTGATCCTCACTGAACCATCCACGTGGGGGTTTTGGTCGTAGCTCATGTGGGTGTGCACATCTTGTCTGAAACTTTGCGCATGGCTTGCCAGAGCAGGGGTGCATTGCCCATCAAGGGGCTAGGATGTGACAAGTTCTTCGAGTAGCTTTTGGGGTGTGGGATTTCAAGGCGTTCTCTCTGAAAGAAGAAGGACACTAGTACAGGACACTCTCAAGTTGAATCTGGGACATGAGCAGTTGGTTGGCACCTTGGGATAGCCAAAAGCCAGTAACAACTTAACGTGTGGCCCGATATGTGTTCACCAGAAGAATTGTTCCCCGCTGTTTCCACCGAACCTGTGACAATGGCCACAGATTACCATCAACTCTTCCAGGTGGCGTTGAGTATCGCTGTGCGAGACCTCAGTCAGACGGGCTTTTGGTTTCGCGCGGCGAAAACGACAGACTTCCGGGATGACCCATTTTTAAGGGAAAGCTCCCACTGATTGAGGTGTTTCTGGGGAGAAGTTAATTCTAGGCTGGAGGCCATCGCTACTAGGGTGGAGGCCATCGCTATCAAGGTGGAGGCCATCGCTACTATCATTGGAATCGGCAAACATTGAAGAAGCTCCATTAAATCCCCACTGAAGCTTCTTGATCATGAACACACATACATAGGACTCCTCTCGGTCCAACTGCACGCGGACTTTGGCGAGGTCTCGTTTCGAACGGACAAGGTAGGAGGACAAGTGGGTCTCAGCAATTTCACCTGATTACCTTTGGGGAAGTCTTGCGAGGTTTGGACCGGTGGGAATCATACGGCCAGCATACGGCCAGCACCATGTTTGCTGGAATTATGCGTACGGCGTACATGTTTGCTCAACTGTGCCAAGGGCCAAGCATACGATATTGGCTCAATTTAGAAGGACCAATGTTTCTATGACCAGTTGTTTTGACGTGTCTTATTTGTCACCTCTGATATATACCGACGAACTGCTTGTTTTGCCTCACGACCATCTTCTTTTCTGTTTGACTACCCTCTATACCGTAATACCTGTATCGCAAATGTTTTTTCCGAAGTGGCCGCGGTGGCACAGTGGTTCTAGGGATGCCTCTTAGTAGTGTTGGCTGGCGAGGTCTTTCGGTTTGAGAGGCTGTGGCTGTGTGGGGAGATCGATGGAACTGTTCTACATGCGGGAGGCTGGCTCCACCAAAAGAGAAGTCCGTCTGTGACTGTGTGTTTTGAAGTGGGGGTCTTAGCTGTTTCGGCATGCGTCTCGAAAGGTTTCGAAACAGCTGAACTTGGGATGGCCTGTGGCATCAAACAAGTTATATATGTCACACCGAAATACAAAATCAAAAATCCTCAGTGCGTTTGTCCTGCGCTTGCCAAAATGAGATGCACCTGGCTCATGAAGTCCTAAACAATAAACTGTATCCGAATGACATATGTTAGAGAGAACAGAAAAAGAAACAAAAGGAATCGAGGGCTTGAAGCTAATAAGGCCTATATTTACTCTTTGTCTCCACATCCCGCCCTTCAAAGGCATGTCCAGAGCAGTTTCTCTCGCCAAGAAGCGGAGGGTTGCACACCTCAAGCGGTCGGGCTCTGGGTCTGAGAGAAAGTAAACTGGTTGCAGTTTCAAAACATGGCAGCACATATATCCCGCTGGGCTGACAACTGCACCTGCCTTTTTGCGTAGTTTTATGTCGCCAATCTTGAACTGGAGAGTTCAAAAAGTTGTTCAAACAGTTGACTTCCAAAAAAGAGCCTTGCAAGTCTCATTTACATTGTGTTTCATTCAAATTCGCACTTCGCTGCAGCGAAATATGCTTTTTCATCCAAATTCATCCCTTAAAAGTACTGTCTTTTTTGAAGGATTCAAGGGTATTTTACTATTTCGCTACAGCGAAACGAGAATTTGAAAAGCTCTAGTCAAGCATAGTTGTCGGACATTCTTTTCAGTCAGCGTGAAACGATGTGTGAAACTGTGTGTTCTGTACAAAGCATCAGATTTTTGCTTGTGTTTTCCCACCTCTAACAGTACCTTTGCAAACACCTTAAGATTTGCGGGTTGACCTCACCATTGGACGTTGACGTGTGCACAAAGGTGGGAATTGCCATCTTTGCACGAGCCCAAAACCCATCGGTGGAACCAGTGTTCACATCCAAACTTAGTCCACCACAAAAGAGACAGTAGAGATAAGTGTTGATCTAGAAGATCTACGTGTAAAACCCAGCGGCCATCGATGCACGTAATGGACAACACTTCGGCCACCAGGTTTGCGACAGAGAGTCTAGAAAGTTAGGGTCAACCCGAAACCACTGCTGTAGATGACCGTCTGAACACTCAACATCTTTGAAGCCGGAAAAAACGAAGTAACAAGATGTACACTAGGCAGACAGCGCCGGAACCACGTCCGCCAAAAGAAAAAATAAGTTGAACCATCAGGTAACCATCAACAGGAGCAAACCATCGTAGACGCTCACGAAAAGAAAAAGGAGCATTGCCGCATTGCCAAGAAAAAATCACGAGCATTTGGCACAATGAAAAGAGATGATGACGAGGCGCATGATGCAACAGAATGCATGATGTAAAGATGCGTATGTCATTAACCCCCCACCCAACCCCCCCCCCACCCAATGGTCGAAGATGCTCCTGACACGCATGATGAGAGAAGCATGAAAATTTAGATAAGGCGGACAAAAGTCGATAAGATTATTGGGTGATATTAAAGGCAAAAATGAACATTCGCAAAGAGCGAGCACAAACATCTGAAGCACAAGGTAATTTCAACAAAAAAGACGCAAAGGCAACATGAACATGCAATGCAATATGATGTTGCCATGGAGGATACATGAGAAAACGCTGCTATTTACAGTAAAAATGGAGGAAACATGAGAAACCGCTGCTATTTACAGTTAAAAAAAGTCCCGACTTTCACGCAATGTGTGACAACATCAAAGACATGATTAGTGTTTCGATTAAATATATATATATATAAAGTGCACGGCTACTAGCGCGGTCCTCAGCCCTCTGGTACATACATGTATGATCATGTATACATATATATATATATATATATATGCACGTATTTCTATGTGTGTTGTGTGTATATATATATATACATTTACCAACAAACATACACAGGCGCTCCGTTCGGCTCATGTTTAACCCACATGGTGTTGGCCCAAACCAACTCCTTCCCCATGTCGAATTTGCCGAACGAAATGCAATTATCAACATATCCCTGGTTTCGCTCACGGCACTGCGACGCCACGCCACTATAGGGTGTTGCCCGAGTGGCGGTGGATCGCATCTTCAAAGTCGGACATGGACACTGACAAGTTCTCCATGCTCAGCTTGCCTCAAAGCTCAGGTCCCAAACAGCGACAGGCAGGCTGGTGTAGATGGTTGGCGAAAACCATGCCAACCGGGTGTCTTGCGCCAAAGAGAAAGGTTCAACAAGAACCACAGTTATACCTATAATACTATATATATGTCTATACATGTCTATAATATGATATCATATAATACAATATAAATTAATATAATAAATATAGTTGCCATCGACTGGACTCTATACAGAAGTTTCGTAGATCCGAGGCTTGTCCCAACATCTGCACCATGTTTACTGTATTTGCAAATTGGTCTGGTTCTAAGGAAGGAAGAACTCCCAGCGTCCAAAAACCCTGATTCTTGGTTCGAGATGCACAAGCTTAAAAACAACTCTAAAAGTCTCTAAAAAGGTTGGTCAAATCTTTAGACATCCCCTGAACCGGGGCTTTGAATCCTGGCAACTAAATTCACATCCCACTCAGTCATCCATCGTCTACCTGCTATTGGTTCAAGGGCGATAAGTGTTTCTGACCTATCATATAAAACACTGATTAACCTATAGGGTCTCAAGTGCTTCTTCGGTTGTTCGATATTGTTCGATACTTTTCGTCCAATTGGCAGTGGCACGTGACATTTCGTCCAAAACGAAACCGTTCTTCTCCGGGCCCAGCCAGCCTTCTGCCCGCAGCTCCACTAGCTCGCTGGGAGAAAGACCTTCCACCAGACCTTCCACGCTTTCGCGAAGGGAATTGAATTCGAAGGAGTTTGCATGACCCACTGCATCAGTATCCCTAACAGCTATGGTTGCTGGACGTCACCAGGAGCGAGTGAAGTCGCACCGGAAAACGATGCGACGAAGGCGGCCCGCACCCGAGTGGAGGTGGGGTGGGCGGTTGGCCCAGAGAGGGCCCGAGGTGGAAACACCTTTGATCTGTGTTCTTGTTTTCTTCCTTCACCCAGGGGGTTCCCACCCACTTCCATATGCACATGTTTTCGTGTCGCGACCTCCCCTTCGCACCGGACCGCTCGCCGGTCGCACCGGTCGCCAGGGCACGGCGCATGGGGTTCATGGATGCTTCGCGGCACACCAGCTGCACCTGGGATGTCACCAACAGCCACCAAATGGATGCAGAGTCGTCCAAGCAAGCGGATCCACGCGGACAGTGAAGGGAAGCAAAGCAGCTTATGTGGAAAACTGATCTGTCACATTGTTCATCAAAATACATTTCACGGGATTGGTTTGGACATGATGCCCCAATGGATCTCGATCTGGGCCGCCCCACATCGGCGCCGCTGTACCGCTCCAGGCGCGTTGCCAGCCTTTCCATTTGCGCAACAACAAAGGGAGAGTTGGAGCAAACACCTGGTAATACCTGCATGGTCCAATTTGGGATATGATAGAGAGAATATGAGAGAATCATGAACCCAATTTAGAGGATCTTAGCTTTTCTGGCTGTCCAAGACGACGAGGCCCCAAGACAGGGCAGGAGGGGTGGCATCCGATCGTCTGGCCCGGACGAAGGGTACGTTCTAACCCACTGGGAATCGCCCGCGGAAAGGGTTCTAGAAGCCCCAGAGCCAACGTCTTGGCTTATACAGCGGGTTCAGAGTAGATGGCACAAGCATCAATAGGTGGTGTAGATGGACAACCCATCTGTCTAAGGCATCTTCGGGTGCCAGTGCCATCGAACCTCTGAAACTGACATAATTAAACTGTAGTTGGTCTTTAGATAACGCCCCAAGAGCTCTCAGGAAAGTGATTCTGAAACCTCCTGAGCATGGCAGGTTCATCCCTGCTACGAGGTTTTCTGTGCTTGGCCCAAGGATGGATTTTGTTCCAGCTCAGCAGCAATAATTGTGGGATAGCAGTGAGATTGATACACTCTTGGGACTAACATGGAAGTGGAACATGGATGAACCTGGCGCCTTGGAAGACCATTTCTACAAGCAGGGGGTTGTACTTCCACGTTTCTTCCAGGGAGAGTATCCTCCATCGCAATGGAAAATGTGCTTGTATTTGATCCGATGCACTCAGTAGTCTAAGGGTTGAGTCTTTCATCCCAATTATACCTTGCCACTGACAAAGTGTAAATCGACAAAATCCTGAACCACCAAGGATGCAGAGAATATCCCGCTACGCTCTAATTCTGAGTGTTTTGAGGTTTTTGGTCTCCAGCTAAATATGAATCCCCATAAGCAATTCATGTTGAAGACATCCCTGCGCATACCGAACGAACGTGTGTGGTCGCACCATGCCACCAATGAAAGACCTTGATCATTAGCTTCCTTGAAACAGTACGGAGCTACGACCTGAAATCACAAGGAGAACTGAACTGCAAAGGAGTTCAAAATTGCAGTTCATCCGTTTAGGAACATGTTCTTTTGCCCTGAAATAACCTTTTGCAGTTCAGTTCTCCTCGACATGACTCTTTTTAAATCCAAACTCCACGCACTGGAGGCGGCGCTCGCTTTTGGAGGGCTTCATGGAGGTTGTTCGAACCAGCAGGTCCAGGTGTCAGGTCTCTTCGGAAGCCAACGGAAACAGGGAGGGAATCTTTTATTGGTATTCTTTTAAAACAAAAAAGATCTGAACCCCTACAGTTAGTGAACAATCCAAATTTGGTGTTAACCCTGTCTGAAGCACTAGAAAAATAAATAAATACATACCAAGCAGCTGTGCGAGGTCCACGTCCGACAAATCAATCTCCTGTCGCAACATCTGTGCACCGTGACCCGCTAAGGCGCACACAAGGAGACACCAGATTGAATAACTACAAGAATATACAACAGAATATAGTTCCTATTAGTTCCTAAATGTTCCTAATACTAATAACTAGTCAACCTCTCCTTGTTGGAGCAGTCGATGTTGATCATCCTGTTGTCACCAAGACCGGCTTGACATGTTCCCCGCCTTGAGAAAATGCTCCAACATCCGATGCCGCGCATTCTCATCTGGCAAAGGGATGTAGATCCTACGAGAGAGCCCCCCGAACATTCGTGCCGGATGAACCCATCTAAACCTTACAAGTCAGTACAGGTGCCTTGCCCCAACAATCAGACCACTGCCACATGATGCTTCTTATGATTATGATTGATTATGTGGCTTGAGCATCTCTGAATCATGGTCAGCTTCATCAACTTCCATGTTTGGCTGAGGAAATCTGAGAAGGCATCTCTTGTGCGCAGCCAAAAGCTGGTGAGTTTGGCGGCTGGCCGCCTAGGTTTTCTTTTCCTGTACACAGTCAGGGATGCCAAAGCTGTCACATCACATCGAACCAGTTGATGAATGGGCTCAATCTTTTGTGGACATGGGCCAGCATCTTTTTCTTTCGCTGACCCAAACCCCCAAGGCTCTTATTTAGCTCGGGTTTCCAAGTGTTTACATGGGGCTTTGTTAAAAATAGTCTGGCTGGAGGGTTGAGCCAGGAAGTGGCTTGTGGAATTTCCTCCAACCTGGTCATTCTGTCTCTCCACAGAACCCAAAGCAGCTTGTCGGGTGTCCACATGATGTCTTAACTTTACTATCCCCATGGAATTGCTGTGACAACCACCAAAAGAATCCAAACGGTTAAACGGTTTAGTCTCCGGAGAAAATGGTCTTCCAGAGTGGAGCCCGTGCTTGTTTTGCGGCCGCCGCTTGAAGTCGACAAGGATTCTTGTCACACCCAAAAGAAACAAGAAGATGAAGATGAACCTTAAACAGAAGCAATTTGAATGTAAAAGCTCAACTTATAACATCTACACTAACCCTGCAGCAACGGCAAAGAGACGACAAACAAAGCTTCCGGTTTCCCCAAATGCAAACCGCAACATAGGCCTCCCCGGTTTCCGAAAAAAGAACGCGACAAAGCGCATCAAACCTCGCGCTGGGGTCCTCTTCTCCAAGCGGCGGCGGAGGGCCTCATCCAGGTCCCAGGGCGCGTTGCTGGTCGCCAGAACGAAGAGGTGTCTGAGCGGCGAGTTCGGAATCTGTGAATGTCCTGCAAAAATAAAGGCTACCCATGGGTGCCCATGTACGTTCCCATGTACTTCCCATGTACTGGTATTTGATATGAGGACGTCCACTGGTTTCAGGGATGGTGCTACATGAAGTGAATGGACAGGCTGGGGGGCAGTTCAAAGTACATTCACAAGCCTGGCATCGCTGGGAGAGCACGTTTTGACGACCCTGATGCTTAACTTGCAGAACCATAGGCCACATCAACGATAGAAGCCTAAGCCAAGATCATAGCGTAATGTGTTCATACTTGCAGGCAATCTTGGAGAATTGATAGACATATGACATATAAATACACATACAGTAGATAGACCAAACATCACATCTCCTTGGCAATCACCTAGCCCAAGTCCAGGAAAGAGCTCTCAAAGGAACAAACACAGGGGGGGGAACATTCAATTACAGCATGTCATGAAGTAAAGATGTCATGAGATGTCTATTTCTCTGGCCTTTCCCCCCCCGTATCCCTGTATAGGCTATTTGGTGGTTGGAACCTGTGTTTTCTGGTCCAAACCGTGGGACCTGGACCCAGGTTGACCTAGGTTGACCTAGGTCATCAACCCAATCAGACTACGCAGACGATGTCAACCTATCATGATTTGAGGGTTGACACACATCATATATATATATACACATCACACATCTGTGTGTTTGTGCTTTCTATTTATTACCTTTTTTCCGGCGCCAAATTTCTATGCATTACTTTTGCTGGCACCAATATCTAAACATAGATAGGGCCGTGGATTTAAACTAAAAGGGACCTCTGAAAAAAACAGCGGCGCCTCTTATGCTTTGCGTCAGTGGTGGCAGGATACCCTCATCAAATACATTCAAACTATATGTCATATATATTATTTCATCCTACTGCCGCACATCACTACCCATCATGGAATCCAGGCGTTTCACAAGTACTTCAACTGCCCAAGTTGAGAACTCCGCCACAGGCGCCCATTCTGCTCGCCGGCATCACTCAGCCTGAGCCAAGCGGGATTGGGATGAGTCGGAGCGTCAAGGCGCCTCGATGGATTCACAGCATGCCACAGCATGTCACAGCCAGTATCCTTGAGGTACCCAATATCCTGCAAACACATCAGTGTATGTAAATTGGTTCAGGTGAAAAAGGATTGTGTCCATGAACGGTAAATATAGGCTTCTCCAACGGAAGAGACGTCAACTCAGTTTTGTTTTTCACGTTCGTGCTGAAGTTCGTGAACAAACAGCTGAAGCAGGAGCGCCTTATGAATAGGCTGAATATTCACCGGGCCAGTGGAACATGGTGCTGAAGGTATCTCCAACCTCTCCGGGGCCCCACATTGCCGCTCACATGTTCAATCACCGTGCGCAGGACCCTTGGATTCGCCAACTTCCGCGTCTCATCACAGCAACACTCTTGACATTCTTCTCACCAAAAAAAAACCTTTGCACTCCACCCGGTCACCCTAATGTTGTCCTTGGATTAATAAAGTACCCCAGAATAGTGACTGTTTTTTTCCTGCACAGATTAATAAAGGCCCCCAGAATAATGTCTGTTTTTGGGGGGGAGGGGTAGTTGTAGTGGAATATGTTTTATTGTTATAGTTTACTTTTTTTCCCTTTTGAGTTTGCTGGGATTTGCTTATCTTACAGGCTTTTGGATGGAGAGTTCTATTAAACATTTGAAGATTTCCATTGAGATTTGATGCTTTTGAAGGCTTTTGGATGGAGATTTCTATTAAAAATTGGAGATTTCCATTGAGATTTGATGCTTTTGGAGGCTTTTGGATGGAGATTTCTATTAAACACTTGAAGATGTCCCTTTCTTTTCCTTTTGGTTTGCTTTACTTACCTAAGCTCTTTAGTCTTTAAGCTTTCCAAAAGTTTCCAAAAGTCAGTGCACACTTTCTTTACAAAATCCCTTATTCAAAAGTATTGAAAAAACAAAATCATTCAAGCAAAGGGGGTAGTCCAGCAAGCCGCTTTCTGACATTATTTAGGGGGGGGGGGCTAGAATAATGTCTAGAGATTTCAGGCTTAAAACATAGTTTGCTTTAAATAAACGTGTATTCATTCCCTTTATTTTCCTTTTGGTTTGCTGTACCTACCTAAGCTCTTTAGTCTTTAAGCTTTCCAAAAGTTTCCAAAAGTCAGTGCACACGTTCTTTACAAAATCCCTTATTCAAAAGTATTGAAAAAACAAAATCATTCAAGCAAAGGGGGTAGTCCAGCAAGCAGCTTTCTGACATTATTTAGGGGGGCCTCTAGAATAATGTCTAGAGATTTCAGGCTTAAAAAAATATGTTGCTTTAAGTAAACTTGTATTCATTCCCTTTCTTTTCCTTTTGGTTTGCTTTACTTACCCAAGCTTTTTAGTCTTTAAGCTGTCCAAAAGTTTCATTTTGCGGGTCTTTTGGATTCAGATTTCCATTGAAAACTTGGAGAGTTCCATTGAGATTGAATGATTTTGCAGGTCTTTGGATTCAGATTTCCATTGAAGTTTAAAGAGTTAGTTCCATGTCCATTTCTATTTCCATTGATTCCCTTTTACTGTAATATTCCAGATGTCTTCAATCTGAGGTTTCATTGATCCCTTTTCATTTTAAGGCTTTCCAAATGTCTTCAAAGTTAGTTTCTTGTTTCCTTTCATTTTAGTATTGCCAGAGTAGCTCCCGAGGTAGCTAGCTAAGGATTCCTTATTTATTTATCAATTGATTGTTTTTTCTATCATATTGTTCTGGAGTCTCAATTGTTGAGAAATTGTTGAGGAGGGGGGGGACCCCCGGGGGGGGGGTTATTAATCAAGAGTCAACATTACCTTTGAGGCTCCCACACCAAACAACCACTCGCTCCATTGCTGGTCTCCGGCCGCGCTGGTGGCGCTGGGCTCTCCCGACAGGCCATCCATGTGTATCAAGAACTCGGATTTGAACCGCCGCGAGGCCTTTCCGCGCCGCGCGCGTGACGCGGAGAACGCCTCCCGCCTCACGCAACCGCCGAGCGCCGGAAAAGCCGAGCACCGGAACTGCGGTGTTTTGCGAAACAGAGTCGACGACGGCGGAAGGGGACGCCTGCGGTGTCCCGGTCTGAGCGGCTCGTGAGCGGTTTGGGACGTGAGCGGTCTGGGTCTAGGTTGCCCAGCGCCCGGAAGTGGGGAAACCGCGGCAGGATCCGAATTTGTTTGGCACTCCAAGAATCGACCGGACTCGAGTGCTAGAGTTCTCAGGTCTATTCCCAAACTTGCCAGGGGTGTGGCAGGATCATCATGGAGTATCACGTTTCCAAATTCTTTCGCATCTGTGTCATTGTACACGGCATTGCCTGAAAAAGATTGACAACTTGTGGCAGGAAATATGTAACTTCCCAACATCTGCTTCTTCATCCGTTGGGTTGATGCGTCGCAGCCGTTTCAGTACAACGGGTAGGGAATCATGCAGTATGTTCAAAGGTTCCAACCATGTGACGTATATAACCCATATAGTGGTGTTCGTCTTCACCAACTCTGAGGCGAAACACATCAGTCCTTGCCCCGCACCTCGTGCTCAGCTGGTCCACCACGTTGGGACAACAACCTAGGGCGAAAGCTGGGTCTCTGACCACGTGCTCAAGCGAGCTGCGGGGAAACACCTAAAAAGTCCAAGACATGTCACAGAGTCACTTCGACAATGTATCCTGGGGATTCCTGGGGTCACTATCAAATAAGTCATTTTGATAGGGGACGCCCTGCAGACTCCAAATCATGCGAAACTGCACATGTTTCCCTTTGGTTGGGATGACCGGGTGCCGGGGAATTAAAAAAAGCATTGCAGTACCACGGTTCTGCTCGAGATTCCTGCACCTTACCTTTCTGATCTCATGAGGCACAATGACATGTTCCTGGCATCAAACAATGTCAAAATCCTCCATGACAAGCAATGACCAGTGTGAAATCAGCTGCTGGTCATATCTGCTTGTGCTGCTTTGGGCACCAACTGGATGGCCCCACAAAACACGTCCTCGTTCACTTCGAAGGAAGAAGGAAGAAGGCAGGCTGTGTTCATCGTTCAATCGCTGAATCTTTTTAAGCGGAGTGTTCTATCCCAACAAACCCAAACAAAAATCAACCTAGCAGCACTCTCAGATCCCTCCAGAGGCAACTGGCAAGACATCTTCAGACATCTTCAGACCCAAAGGTGACACGGTGAGGGCTTGGTCAACCGCTGTGGCGTTTCCCTTTCAGAAATAGGTTCAGTATCCAGATTCTTTCACAAGTTCATGTATCGAAATGACTCTGCAGACTCCGTCAACAAAGATAACAAAGCTTAAAGGCCTTTGAGCCCTGGGCCTTGGATAGCTTGGGCTTTCTCTCTGGGTCGAGGTAAGCCGACCAGGGCACGAATCGATCTCATCGAAGAAGAGGATCGAAGGGACTCGAGCTCTCGCCTTGTGACGAGATTCGACGGGAGACAAAGTGGTGCAAGAACGACCGTGTAGACCAACACATAGACCAACAGGGGAGGAAGGATCCCGATTTTATTTGGAAGGGCATCTCTCCAAGGTCTCGTTTTACAGGATTTCTTCAATCACAATAGATCCTGGGTCTGCTTTTGGCGATGCAAAAGCCAAACATCGTGAGAGAATGTGAGATGTATATAAAACAGCGGAAAATAATAATCTCACTTCACGTAGAGTCGACTCATTGTGGGAAATCATGGGGAATCCAATCCAAGGAAACATCCAGTCCAATACTGTCCAAACAGTGACCACCGCATGCATCCTGCTGTACCCACGAAACATGTGGAAACGTAGGAATCCCATCAAATCCAATATTCATCCTGGCATCTGAGATCCACCATATCTACCTGCACGTCTGCACTGCAAGGTGCTTCTTGTTAATCAGCGCACCTCCCAAAAAGGTTGAGTTGTCCTCTACCAGCTCAGCAACAACCATCAGCGGCTCTTCTACAAAACTGTAGTCTCAGCGGTTGAATCCTCAAACCCCTTGACTCGAGATGTAAAACGTTGCGTACATTTGGGTACTATAAAAAAATATAAACAATTAAAACCCACCTTTTCCCGCCTCTTTCCACCCCTTCCGGAGACCAGTCATCCATGGTCTAAGCCCCATGCGGCACAGAACCCCTCTGGGTCCAGGTCCCTCTCCGGACCCCCTGGGTGGAGATAGCAGGTCCCCAGACTGCCTGTTGGAGAGTGCTGGGCAGAAGAGTCTGGAAAAAAAAAACACAAAAGTATCCAAAAAAAAAGAAACCACATATGACAAGCGTTTCGGAACAACAAATTGAAAAACAAAAAAGACCTATTGGACACCCTCTCTCTTGGCCGCACGACTCTGCCACGTCCGCTCCCACGTGTGCCACGTCCGGTCCCGGACCGGGGTCGGGGTCGGGGTCGGGCGTCCGTCTGGAAGAGCGCCCGGAGGAGCTTCTCGGATTCGCCCCGCCACTTGGAGGTCAGGGTGGCAGAGCTGCAGTTGAAGAAGGTGATGTTCCTGGTGAATCGGGTGGCAGAGCTCTTGAAGCACTTCCAGGTGATCAGTTATAAGGCATTGTAATATTATAGGGGTAAGGAAGTGAAGAAGGATTACAGAAGGGTGACACCGAGACATTGTCACAGACTTTCAGTTGCAGCAAGATCGAGGACGGGGAAACAGCATGAAACAGCAAAGAAAAACTTGACATTCCTCGTGGTAGTGTTTTCAAGGTGACACCATCTGACAGCATGTGTCTCTCCTTGTTTTGGGGTGCCAGGGTGGGAGAAAACCAATGTTGGGTGATGTTCCTCGTCGTTCTCAGGGCTTCACCTCGGGTCACCTCCCAGATCAAACAGGATTCTGAGACGTCCCAGAAAAGCTCTTCAGAATCCGCGTGGCGGAAGGACCGCGGACTCCGTTCAAGGAAGACTGGGTGACCGAGGTCGCGAAGAGGGACGGCACCCACCTCTGAGAACCGGGATCCGTGTGCGAAACGCCACAAACTGCGGCCCACTCAGGTGGTTGGAAGACATCCAAACATGAAACTAGATTGACCAGGTGGTGCAGGACTAGGGTTTTCTAGGAGGTGCAGTTCCATGAAACCCATGATAAACCCATGCCCCGTCCATACGCAGTATAGGTCTTTGCAGTTGGAGTTGGATTTTATAGGTGGTGCAGGACTTCGCGGTCTTCCTTCCAGATACTAGAACAACCCACACGGACATCTCCATCATAAATCCACCTGGACGTGGTCTACTCATCCAAGCGCGGGAAAGAAAAGGTCCCAACCAGCATTGCCTGCGTGAAGCACTAAGAATATCTCTTTCAACCTTCGAGTTTGGTTGACGAGCATGAACTACCTTGCGGATTTCCTTGGAAGGCACTGTGCTTGGAAAAAAATCCTGCGGTTCTCCTGGGTTTTTAAGCTGCCTGCCAAGACTCTCCGTGCAGGACGCCACGGCCTTTGCCAGCATGGTCTTTCCTGGAGCTGCGCATCTTACCTCTCTTCCGTGGAGAACGGGACCGGTAGGACCTGGACCTGTCAACCGATCTGGTCAACCTGAGTACAGTGTGTTTTTTTGGCTCGCAGACTCAATGTCTTGTCGCCGCTTTGGGGGATGGGGGTGAATTGTGATCACCCCACCAATTCGAGCCACTGCGTGCACCAACTTGCCCCCAAACACGCGGAGGAATCGCTGATGGCCTGCTCGGCCTGCTCGGCCGGTCGGGAGCGAGGCCGTGCAAGTCACGGTGCCTCTCCACCAAGCGGCCAGTGCCGGGGGGGCCAAAGAGCAGCACTCCTTTCCAAGGCTTTCCTCGGGCTTTTTCTGGCCAAACGGAGAATCAAAATACATGTTGAAAACATACACTGAACCCTATAGCCTGAAACCCGCATCCCGGAACCATCCTGATCGAGAATTTTGTTGGGAGACACTGAGAAGTTTCCATCATCCAAGAGCCTCTCAACCTTGGAGATATATATATATATATATGTGGGTTCACCTGAAGAATGAGCCCAGTCTGGCCCTACTCCAAGGTCGTAGATCGAATTCAAGCCGAATGACCAACGAAATTCTGATGTTGAGAATCCCATCATCCTGAAAGCACTTGAAAAAGGTGGATCTTCAAAGCAATGGTGGGAGATGCCACATGTGATACCGAAAGCAGCACAACGTACCGGGGACCGTGTCACATCAAATGTACGAAGAAACAGCAAACCAGGCAGGAGTTGTGGGGCGTCAGCCTGGGCATGGGTGTTTGACCATGGAACCAATTGCGGAACGATAGGACCTACAGTGACTATACATAAAGGGACTACAGGGAGACAAACAATCGTGGCTGTAGCAACCAGTCTTGTTTCTGAGATGTCTTTCGAGAACCAGAACTGCTGCAAGAATGCCTCATGTTCCTTGCAGTCTTGCAGCACGTGACACACCAACACAGACTATATATTGTTCTATCATGGTCTATCTTTTTGAAAATGGAAGTGGAACATCGTGGAACAAATCGAATTTGTAGAGACCAAATCTTCCAGGGTCTTCCCATTTGCCATGAGAAATGGTGCTTTCAGGTGTTCACGAAAGCAAATTGTTATAACTCTTAGATTTGAACCTGCCCATCCTGTGAACGCAAAAATCCTGCGGGTACCTGTACCATCCTGTACCCCTCTTGCTATGAATCCTTATCACATCACTGATTTTTGAAGCTGGTGCCAGGTCTCGCAGTCCCACAAAGAATTCCGGCATCAGCAGGGGCAAAATCACCTTGGGGCCGAAGCGGGCCCGCCGCGTCGACGGAGTCCATGTCGAAACGGTGGCCCTTCGTGAGCAGCATGGTCCCGTTCAAGTCTTGAGAAACGATACGACACATACGACGGATTTGGTTGAGTTGGAGATGCGTGCAACCATCTCATTCAATCCCATTCAACTGTCCTTTCATCTTGAGTGCCGGAAATAGGACGACTGGATGAAACATTCCGCTATATTCCGCTCGCCTGTGGCACTGCGGGGCTGTGTTTTTTTTTTGTTCATCTGCTCAAACCCTGGGTCGGCCCCTCTTTCGGAGCCCCAACCTTATCGTTGTCGGGTGGCGAAAGCTGACGGACCAACACGAAAAACAAATAAATAAACATATAATATATATATATGTATAGTTATATATATATACCCTATGCTTCCAGAGACTATACTTAGTATAGGCGATCTGATATATATATATATACTTCAAGAACCCTGAAGTTTACGCTTCTTACTCTGTTCCAACATGACACTTGCGGTCTACAGCGGATCGGATTAAC
>CAXAMN010011114.1:1139812-1161895 GCA_963970005.1 Durusdinium trenchii
TTGTGATGTTTTACAAGTCAAGAAGCGCAACTTTTGGCACCCCAGTGTATATATTATATAGAAATACACCATACTACACCTATGCACCAGCACCACGGAGCTTCGGGTGGTTGTTGGATGGTAAATATATACATCATCAGGGATCTACATCAACGACCCGAACTCCAGAGGCGCTGGGGGAGGTCCTCTGCGCCGCACGCGGAGTTTCCACCGCAGCAGCAGCTGTCCGGTTTCGCTGCAGCCACAGTCACGGCCTCGTTGATGGCCCGTTTGGCATCCTCCAGGCCACCGATGTCCTGCATTCAAACAACAAACAGCGCCGACGGCAACATATACACGTATACCCGTTTGGCCTCCAGTCGTACCTTTTGAGAAGGTGGGACTGGGGTGGGTGCCAGGAGGGTCCAGTCATACCTTCTGAGGAGGTCCTTGGAAGTGTAGGGTTAAGACATCTTTTAACAGAATTTTGATGTCGTGTTTTTGTTGGCAGGTGGGACGTTCAGGTAGACTTAGGGGTCAAGAACATCATGGAATTTTCTAAGAGACTGGGTTAGCGACATTCAGCGACTATACGATCTGTACGTGAAGTTTGTGCACCAGTGCGATCCAGAGTACCAAGTCTATGTCTGGATGTGATGTGACTATATAATATATATATAGAGAGAGATCAAAATTGTGAGGTCGTGGCAAGTGTTGTGGCTTGTCCTGGCTTCCTTGCTGCAGCCACTGGCTTCCCTCCTATACAAGTCTTCCCTCCCAGTTGATGTAGTTGCAGGTCTTGGCGTGCTTTTGGATCTGCAGGACTTCCTGAATCCTACAAAGAGCTGGACCCAAAAAAAAGAATCATGAGGCATCCTGTCTTCATGACTCGGTGTCGATGAAAGGTCTCCCTGTCCTCGAAGCGGACCTTCAAATCTTGGCAAACGATATCTCGCTCCTCAGAAGGGTTTCCAAAGCAACAACAGTCTGTTGGGCCAGTTGGGGTGACGAGAGGCTTTATAAATACAGGACGTGGGAACCGAAAGCAAATGTTGGGGCACAACTCTTAACAAACCAAAGCAAGAAAGCACACCAAAGCAGGTGAACCAGCAAAGTAAACATTACAGCTCAGAACCTTTGAAACACCCCCAAATAACATCAAATAACCACCGTTTTGTTCCACATTGAACACCACTGACAGCCAGCCCCACACGAATAAAACCACCGGACCCATGCTGAAATGGAGAGCGCTTAACCAAGAAGTTGTGTCAACAACATATCCAATCCAGGTACATGCGATGCGCCCTTGCCGCCCAAACTGGCACCTCCCACAACCCCAGTGAGGCCCACAAGTAAGGAGCACAAATGTGAAATATGTTACTTTTGTTTGGTACGCAACGCTTGGAGGCTCTACTCACTATATGGATAATGGACATCCATCCCGAGGTAGGATTGTGTAGGCATGCTAAACATTGCAATGTTTTGTTTTTTTGTTTACTAACTAAAATATGTATATCTATTTAACCATACATGGTACACATGATGTCTCTGAACGAAATGATCACTGTGCATCGAGTGCATTGCATGGTGCGACGACTGAGATTGTCGTAAAAATTTGGGGGAAAGCAAACAGCCATGTCTATTGCACCCATGTACCTCTGGAACCAGGGAAAACCCCTTAGAACTTGTCTCTACCTGGTCACATTAAATGATTGATCAGGGTGTGCATCAAAATAGGGAGACCTCCCAGTTCGACCCTCTGGAAGAAGGGAAATTGACATAGACCAAAACATACCCAAACCATCCCAAACCCATTGGTTGGGGGGGGTCTCCCTATACTCGCCCCTATACACATCCATCACCCATCTATTGCCAGAGCAACGGTCCAATCCCCCAAAAAGTGAGATCCAATCGGACTCACGTGTCTTGGTTGATAAACGCGGTCACGTTCGTCGGACCCACGTGGCACGAAAGGCCCCTGGAGTCTTCCGCTCTACGAACAGGCGGAGCAACGTGCATTTTGTTTTCCTGTGCTACGAACAGGCAGTGCCATCATGTGCCATCCACTTCCCATGCCGGCAACGTGAATCAGAGAGTCACCACCGATGGACTCATCTTTGCCTGACAAGTCTCGATCGACATAGCAAGGTCTATTTCTTCATTCACAGCAGAACCAGCTCCAGGCATGATGCTGAGTGGCCCATATGCCTTACACAGAAAGGTTCAGAGTTGGATTTCAAGAGTTCTCAAATGACATCTCGCGGATGGAAATCATGTTGCACTCCCTGGAATAATGGATATTCTTGGATGACCATTTTCCTCTACAAACGGAGGGAGCGCCCTTAAACCCCGGTGACGCTGCTTCGCGGTGTTGGACGCATGGCGTTCGGTGGCCACTACGAGAGTCATCGCCAGTCGATACCCTGTCGACCCTTGGTGTATGGGTATAAGCTACTAGGAACAAGTGCATCGCTTCTAGTAACAAGTGCCTTACTAGTATTAACAGGTGCCTTATCGGTGCGGTTTGGCGCAGTGTACTTGGTGTATCCGTGTGGTGACGCATGAACAAAAGGGACACGCCGGTGCGCACGCGCGCCGCTACTGTATGCTACAAGCAGGTGGTTTGCCAATTCCATGATGTCCAAGAGTGCAAAATAAGATGAGCATCAGAATGAGCCACATCCTCACTTTGACGAGATGCTGATGGTGCCTTTCTTGCAGATGATGTGGCAGCGCTTGCAGAGGTCTCTTCATCGTCCCGAGTGGTGCCAGGCACCAGGCGAAAGCGCTTCACGTAGCAGCGAGTCTTTCCATAGACGGCCAACCCAACGCTGCTCTCTCCTACGCGGAGGACCGAGGGCCTTTCGGAAAACCCCCGGTAAGAAGCTCGGCCAATGGCAGTCGATCAGAACCCGGAACGCCCAGTCCTGGTAGGTTCTGCTCGTGTTCGGTCGTCAGCCAGGGTCCCCCCCGGTTTTGGACCCACATGATGTGGGTGATGATTCCCACTGGCCCTACACAACTAGCATCAACTAGCCCAAGAGTGGGAGGGTTCCTTCCTTCGAAGACCACTGGGCTGGGCGCTCGAAAGATCGCCCGTCGCTGGGCGTCTTGCTATGAACATAGCCGTCACCACCGACCACCCGCGGCCCAAGATTTTGAGTACCGGAAGTCTACTTAGATGGGAGACCCTATGAGTGTACTAACCCCTTAAGATCAGAAACTGCAGGGCAGTTGGTACGAACTAGACCCTTACACTAATCCACAACATTCAGACCCCTGAATACAATCTCTTCGGGGCCAGTCCACACCAATCAACACTGCTACAAGTTGCCAGGCTGGACATATCCTCTCTGCTGCCGTCGAAATAGGCAGATCGAACATCCTTCGCTCCATTCCGCTCCTGCATTTGACCCGCGGTCAACCCGCAAATTCTTCACCATCGAGATGCCACTCACCGTCAAGCTCATGGTCTCCCCACTGAACTCTGCCTGCACCTCAAAGGATGCGGGATGCCGCCGGCGCAGAAAGTAAGCCATGGTTGCTACGGTGGGACGTATGTCCAGCCCGGGGCAATGTAGCTAGGCTCTGGGAGCTATGCGCTTGAAGGCAAATGGGAGTCACTGCCAGCAGCACTTTGCCCACCGAAATCCGAAACTTAAATCGCTTGGTGTGACCCCTGTCTCAAGCTGCATCATTTCCTGACACCAATGACCTTCAGAAATGGCTAAGGGAAGACTAGCATCTCTTGAAGTCTGCACCATACTCCCCTTTACAGGTACACCATCTATGAAGTAGATGAAAAAAAAACTGAAAAGATGACGTCACCCACAAACGACAACAACATGCAACAAAAAACATGCCAAACCCCTTCAAACCAACGGTCAGATATGTTTTACGCAAAGCATATAGGTCCAAGGCACTGTAAGGTAACTCTGAGGTCTCAGTATGCTACAGTTGGGTTGCGCGAAGTGCGTCACCGTCTGCTTGTGCCGCTTCTGACTCTCCACCCGAAGCTCGCGGGTGTCAAAGTTCATGCGCAAGGCCAGGAAGTCACAGCCCGAGGAGAGGTCTGTGACCTGGATTGAAAATACCCTACAAGTCCAAGGGCCAAGTTGAACCTGGTCCTTGACCCATTGAGAACTGGTTTTGCATGACCGGATCCAGTCAATTGAGGTCCTTGACCTGCAGGGATAGCTGCAAGGACGTGGGAGATGGGGCACCCAGTATTCTAAGGCTCTAAGGACAGGACCTGAATCTTGAATCCACAGACCTCCCGAAGCTTGATTTTTTTCGAGCGCTTAGAGTATTGCATTTGGGGCTGGATGAACCCGTACTATCCAAGAGGTATTCTCCAGAAGTACCTTCCTCTCTCATTTATCATTATGTCCCATCAGTCTTCTTTAAAATTTAGAAACGTCTCCAATTGTTCTTCCTCCTCAATCCCCGCTGTTTTCCTTCCGGAACCATCGTCTCGGTTCCGGATGAAGGGGGGCAAAGGGAGAGAAGGAGACGGAGAGGTGATCACTTTGTAGCCAGTGACTGTATCTAAGTCATTGCATGTGGCCAAGTATCTAGCTGGAGTATCTCAAGTCAGATCCTACTGAGACAAGTGCATAAGGCACCTGTTTCCTTTCCCCACCGGACCTCGGCTCGAGTCAGCGGAAACGCCGTCCAGATCGTATGCCGCCGCGTTCGCCTTGTTGCAGTCGAGCAAGAGGAAGATCTGTTGATCTGGGGTCCTGGACGTGGAGCTGCCAAGTCGCCACTAATGATATGAGACGACACCAAGGGATTGGGACCCCAGATCAGTCCCCAGGTGTGAACTGAGCCCCCTATGATCAGATAATTATGATAAGTCCCTAGGGACTTACACATGTGGAGAAGGAGATGAGTGGCTCGGAGCGGCAGAGAAACGAGTGACACACATAGAAATTCATAGAAATACCTCACACTCATGTGTAGAAGTCAGTTTACATCACTTGTGGAGCACCAGAAACATGGAATTGCACAACCATGAGTTTGGACTTCAACATGGTCTTGAGGACATCTATATATATATATATAACTCTCAAGCTTTTAGGTTACACGACATCTGCCTTGAAATAAATCACCACAGTGCATCCATGGCCGTTTCCACTTCTATATAATTCGTTTACCCTCATGGTACAGACGTTCTGCACCGTCGGGGCAGACCTGGTCCCCTTGAGACCTGGTTCCAGACCGTTCCAGACGCTCGCTCAGGTTCCAGGACTGTTGCTGTCGGCAAGGGATGAGAATGAGGGTGACACACCCCGTTCTGGACAAACACCACAGAAGAATATGGAATGACCATGAATGACCATGATTCCTCATGACATGTCGAAACCTCCCTTAGTGTTTTTCACCATGTACTGGGCTTCTGATGCTCCCTAGTTTAACAAATAGGCAAGTGCATCTGACACCTTGGACATCCATTCTTTCCAACTGTTCCAACTCTTTCCAGGGCTTCTCACTCAAAAACACCTTTGGAACGGACTCCACACCAAAAAACACGCCTCCCCCGATGTTCTAGAGACGGGCATCTGCTCTTGTGGCATGCACTTCAGCTCCGCGCTCAGTGCATAGACACCTCTCAGCTCCGCGTCTCCCTCCCCGCGTCTCCCGCTTCGTCCGTCTACACCGAGTTCGGTGCATGGAGGTGCGGCTGCTCACGCTTCTTTGGGGGGAGCACGACTGGAGAAAGGGGTTGAATTCTGCGGTGGCCCGTGGAAAACAGGGAAAAGGAAGGATGTCTGTTTTCTTTAAATCAAGGACACTTTGGCTTGGACATTTGCTGCTAATAGCATTTCATGGCTGCAGGAGGGTCTACTCCAACAGCGGCAGAAGCTAGGCTCTGGTAGAGAACTTCTCTGTTTACATCCACAGATTCGAGTCGGTGCATCAGGTTTTTCCCTTCGTCGAGTGGAGTGGTTTCACCCCACGTCACGATCTTCTCCCCACGCTCGACTCTGCTGTGCTTTGGAACGCTCGGGTCGGGCTCGGACCTCGGCTCCGACCCGATCGGGTCGCACCTTCCGCCAGCAGGCGTCGCTCCTCCGGGCTGCCACCGTAGCAACAGCCGGAGAAGCCCGAGGATTTGGTGCCTTCCAGAATGAAGACGTTCTTCTCCTCGCGGAATGACACCCCAATACGCCCCAAAAGACCCATCAGACCGCCTTCCAAAGAAAGACCTGGAAGGGTTGGGTATAGAGACGAGAAGCAGCAGGCCAGCTCTCTGTGCTCTGCTCCAATGGTCTCTCTTCCCCTCTGGATGAAGTCCAAGCTTGAACCAATTTGGGGAGAATCGCGGCAAACGAGTGTACTAATCCTGGCCAGAGCTGCCCCTCCCAAACAGTTCACAACTTTTTGCCCCAACACGCTGAAGACCGTGGAAGAGCCGAAAAGCCTTGCCCAAAACTAGGAAATGCATGGAGTTATGCCTTGCTTGTGTTCTTGGAGCACCTCAGGTCTTCCAACTTTGAGCTAGCCAGCCATATTGGTGGAACTCTCAAAGTATTCGCCTTCTTGCTCAAGTAGATCTTGCCATGGTCAGTGAGCTGTGTCCAGCCTGCGAACAGCACTTTGGGGTTCAACTCCTCTATATTTCAACATGCAAATGTCCGTCACAGTGACATCATCGCAAACTTGATTGGGCCGAAAATACCACCACATCCAACATCCACCGCTCCGAGGAGTTCTTTGATTTACACTCATGGAAGTGGAACAGTTCGACCCCTAGAAGACCAATTGTCCTCTACAAGGGGGGTCTGCTCAGCTTCCATGATTGTTTGAGGGAGTTGTTTACTTGTTGCACTCACGCAGAAGTCGCTGGAACGGCTCCGCCTGGACCATAATCCTCTTTGGACGACCCGCTGGAACGGCTCCGCTCGGCCATCGGGATCGGGCGGTTCCGGGAAGTTCGCCGTCATGCAGGGTCCGGCGGTCCGGCGGGCCGGCGCTACGGGGTAGGGTCTTTCAATAGAAAGATGAAAGGACCAATATTCGTCAGATCTCTTTAGGTACCATCACCTGTCTATAATTATACATGAATTACTGGTCATTTACATAGACCTGGAGGATGGGAGGGTGGGAGGGTGGACCTTTGCATGATTTCGCACGACCATAGTCGAATTTTGCTCTACAAAGGCGGCATCTTCCATGTTTTCTGTGATCTCCTCGTTCCCTAATGGCCCACCTCACAAAATCAATAAACAGAAAGCGCGACGACATACGATGGGATGCTCACAGCGCTCCCGAGTTTGGGGTGGCTGGTTTGACCGGTTTAGACTCAGTCGTACTTTGGCAGCACTTGTGTCTGCCACAGGAGCTAAGGTTTCTGAAGCCATGGAGAAGAGGCGCCACATTGGCAGATCTGTGGTAGGTCACAGCAAGGTGAGATTCACAGCTTTTCTACTACTGTGAGTACTGCGGACCATTTTGAGGCAATGGCAATATAATTAATGAACAAACAATATCTTGTTGGGTCTGGCTGGCAACTGCAGGTCGAATCAAGCCTGGGATACTATCTTCATGGGGGTGTAATGCGCTTTCAACAAACACATGGTCACACTTGCATTTGTTGTTGCTAGATGTTGCTAGTTCTTTTTGAAGAAACTCAAACCCAACTCAAACGCACGGTCGAAGAAATGGCCCGACACTGAACCACTTGATGTGTCCTTCCTCATAAAGCCCGTCTGCCCTAATCTGGCTTTGCCACACGGGTTGACGGCCGCCAGATTGGTGCCCTACCCGCCAGTCGCCCCCATCCGACGTTCTTTCGATCGCCAGCATGAGGTCTCATTCTCAAATGGTGCCAAGGGCAACCTGCGGGGAGCATCCCAGTGCACTGCTCTTCTACATCAAGTGCTTGTAGCATAAAAACCCAACACAATTGTCTCCATTGATAAACAAGTTTGCTCCATTTTGTGCCGGGCCTTGTCAGTTTACATATCACAGGTTCTTTTTGTTGCGTGGCATCGTGGAATCGTGTGTCACCATGTCTCAGACTTCAGCGAATCCTCCGCGAGCCTGCCCCTGCCCCGGACCACGACACAAAGAAAGAAAGAGAGAGGGAGTGCTGAGAGTGCGCTCATTCTGGAGCACAACACATCTTTGGGTTGCAACACTTGCAACTCCTCGCAACTCAAATCTTCACACATCAGCTTCTTCTCCTTCACAACGTTTTGACCGAACCAATACACATATATCATATTGTAGGCATCTCATCTGCCTGATTCACTGCACATGGACACCCAGCCAATCCGGGGTCTTCCAACCTGCTCCTTGATCCATGGAATGACCTCCTCGAGGGCTTCTTCCAACGAGGTGAGGCACTCAATGCCCAGCATCTCCTGGATGCCAGCGGATGCCCGCCGCAATCACCCAGGGGTGCATCCAAGAGATGGCGTTATTGCGCATGAACACCTTCACCACCACCACCACCACCACCACCACCAATCCTACTCCTATACTCCTACTACTCCTACTACTACAAGTACATTTCTAAAACTACATTTCTACGACGAGGACGACGACGACGACGACGACGACGGCTACTACTCCTACTACTACTACTACTACTACTACTACTACTACTACTACTACTCCTGCTACTACTGCTACTACTGCTACTGCTGCTCCTGCTCCTGCTGCTGCTCCTGCTCCTACTACCACCAGTAGCAGCAACAACAACTTGAGGGGCACTTGCGCACGAACTCACGAACTATTCGCCAAGAGTTCCGGAGACTCCCGCTGCAATACAGATCCTTGGGCCACAGGATGTTCTGACGTTCTGTTTGGGCATCGAATTGCAGGAGACATGGGGAAATGGATTCTTCCCCGGGAGTTGTTTGAACTCCAAACTACCGGCCTCTTGACCAGCCTCTTGACCATGGCTCAAGAGCACTGTGTTCTAACATGCGGGAGACCGGGAGACCCATTGGCCCATCACAAAAGGACAACGGTCTAAAACCCCTTGGTTCGACATTGGTTGGAGGGGCTTGCCATGGTAAGACACTTCTGAAAGATCCGGGACGTTTCAATCACCACATCTGCCAACCGTCCACATCATGGAACTCTGCTGTCCACCCCACCGGCCCGTACTGCGTCCTTGGCCTTCTGGACGCAAGGTACCCGCATTTGAACGTCATGCCTAGGATCCCAAAGGTCGTGCAAGTCGCCGACTGTGGAAAAAAACACCCGTGAAACTCGAGTGGAATCATCCATTAACAGGAGGGCAAACAGTCCACGAAACCCGATAAAAGTATCAAAACTATAGTCTGTTGAACACAAACCAGCCATCAAAATCAATCAAACACAAAATGAATCAACATATTCAACATGAAGGGCAATTCTGGTCATGTTGGAGCAAAACAGCCAAACACCAGCTGAACAACATTGAACAACCACCCCCCCCAAGAGTTTCAAAAACCGCCCTACGGAGTGGAGAGTCTGCCTGTTCACATCAGCCCGGAGTCTGCGGCGTCGGCGACGTGGCAGTCTGTCGGTCGACAAGAAATCTCTTTCGGTCGCCCCGCTGGAAGGGCTCGTCGGAGACATACTCGAAGGGCACGTCCCCGTTGAGCCTGAGCACAAACACACGGGAGATTAGTTTTGCATTTTTTGTTTCGGTCGTGAAAGAAAAAAAGGAAAGTATACCGTATGAATGAATAAACCACCCAAGGAGAAAACAAACGCCTCCCAAGACACAAAGCTCCCCCAATCTCACTTTTCTCTACAAAGGCATCTCCAGAAAAAAGAAAAAAAACTTGATGTTCTCCACCCAAGTCAGGTTTCCCTGGGCCTAGATGTTGTAGAGAGCATCCTGTTACAAATATATATATATATATATATTATAGTAATAACAATAAGACGGCAAGACTGAGGCTATTTGTTGAGAGACAGGTGTCATATAGAGTCTATACTGCAGCTTCAGGGCTGAGATTAGATCAATTCAGCACCGAAAGAACTTCTGGATTCATAAAAGCAGTCCTTATCTGGCCATGTTGATGATTCGACCCTCAATAGCATCTGGACTCAACTCCCTGGACTCCGGACACAAAAAAGTGGGAACACTCGGATCCAAGGGGCTTCTTCCAAATGACTTCTGCCAACTCGAGGACCTCACACGAGCGACGACGTCTCTCAGCGACGACGTCTCGCGCAGCAGAGTTCCACCTCGATCAGGCAGACAGACGAGGAGGCGACGAGGAGGGGCAGTGGTTCCACAGACACCCCGCAAGACGAAGAGGAACATATACTTTACGGTCTGCACATCCCTCATTTGGTGAATCCATCTGCTCGATCTCCTATGTCACTCTGCTTTTGCCACATAGTATGGAAACTCAACCAAGGTGTCTGCAAGGTCTACATCAGTGCTGCGTAATGAAGAGGTGCTAAGTTCTAGGTTGATTTGGGAGGAATGCACTTGAAGGCCGGCCCCACCAACCCGCCGCCGCCGAGTGGCGGTGTGGCCCACGCTGGTCGAGATATTGAAGTCCTGCTGGTCGCACGCCAGGTTCGGTGCTGCATTTTAGCACCTTCTTTGTTGGAATATGATGGATTCTTTCTGATCTTTTTGCCTCACCCTAAAAGACTCTCAGAGCCTTTAGTCATTGACCTCCTTCATTTCCCCAAGTTGAAGCTACGTGATTTCTTGCCACCTGATCAGATGGAGTTGGGAAGTAGATCGAATATGGACCAGCTTCACCAACTTGCGCCTGCATACAGCACCCTATCACTCTACCACCAGCAAAGAAGACTCGCCTTGACCCACCGTGACTCGGGATTGCTCTCACTAAAAACTGGGAACTCGCCCAGCAACCTAACTGCCTTCACCGCTTCTCAAACAACATCCAGTTGTTTTCGAGCCAATGGTCATGCAAGAGCCATGGGGTCTGGCACCTCTCACAATACCTGGCCTTGAAGAACATTTCATTTGGATGCATGGATGGTCATGTCTCCTGGAATTTACCCATGATGCCATGGCCATATCCCCAAGCAAAAGGCCAAATTGCCTGATGGACGGCCAACAAAACAAACACAGTACTTCTGTCCCTTCTGTGAGCCACAAAAGAGATCAACGCTTCGTCCGACACCCAGATTGAGGTTCACCACACCTATCCCATCCACAGAAAATCTGAAGTTGCAAAAGACACCAAAGCAAATCAAATCCAAATCCTAGAATGAAACCTGATGTGTTTTCTCACGTGAGCAAAGATCCTTGTGCAGCTGCATACGGATTTGGATCGTACTCGCCAGAACCAATGGATAGTCTTGTCGCGTGGATCTCCTGATTTTTGGAGCGTGGATCCATGATACACTTCACGATGCCCTTGGCCAAATCCCCAGCCTTGGATCCCCCCCGTGTCGAATCGATCCCAGCCGACCGGTCGGTTTTCGGTTTTCGTCGTTCGTCCTTCAAAACAGAATTTGAACAGGATCATGATTGAAGGACTGGACGAAAACCTGGACTCACCTCAACACATTGGAAGGACTGGACTTAACCACGGGAAAAGTGTTATTTTTGAACAGGGTACCTTTGGCCAAAGTGCCTGGAGATATGCATCTCTTAACCGGAAAGTGCAATTTTTGAATGTTCAAGGTTCAAGGTCACTCTTTCCACTGCTTTCCGCTCTTTCTCATTGGTCTGAAGACGCCTTCTTGGTCTGTGCTGTCGAAGGACTCAGATCCACACGGCTGTCGGCCGGAAAATCACTCGCTGCTCTAGTGCGTGCTTTCAACTCACAATAGGTAGGGTGTCTGTCATCTGTGTGATTTGTACCAAATTCCCGCTAAATGGTGTAAACTGATCTCCCGCCTTTTTACCAAAATCCGGTCACATGCCCTCTATTGCCATTCTTTTTGCGCCGTGTTGGAATCCATCAAGTGACTCCCATGGGCCATGGGTTTCTCTTCAGGGGTCATGAAACAGTCGCGCAGTCGTCTGCACAGTCGCGCTGCGTAGGTGTAGTGCCGTTTCTGATTCCCAGCGCCCAGAATATGAAGCCTCAGCATCCAGTCGTGGTGAAAGAACGGTGACACCATGTGACACCAATGTGGCTGGTGTCACATGGGTTACACAGGAAAACCCTCACTCCCAAGTTATCAACAAACTACCGCATTTCGAAGGGACCTTAGCTTTATGGCCAGCTATGCAACAGTCAACAGCATGACATCAAGAAATCTTGGCGTCGTGCTGCCTACCGCCCTTCTGGCTGCATCTAGCCACAGTGCGCTCCTCCACTCCATGCGTGCACTTACCCCACATCTGCAAGCACGACCTGACGTGTTCATCCTTGAGGTTGAAAACGATCCCATTGATATTGAATCAACACTCATGGTGTGAACAAATGCTACCGGCTATGTCCTAGACTCGATGACACCTCAGTCAGCTAGAGTTGGAGCGACAACAACAAGCTGCATGCATTAGATGAGGCAAGAATGTGAAAACATCAGCAAGGTTAGAGAATCCTGGACACTTCCATTCAAAGCCATCCTCCCTGAAACTCAGTTTCACTCGGTTCACTCGTGTCCCAGACACGGCTTCTGCCCCTTCAAGATCTTTTGCACCAAATCCGGCACCACATGCGACATGGCCTCCGGACGAGGCAGAACGGTCCGTTCTTCACGGTGGCGGATGGTGTGCTTCAACACTCTCGGTTTGGTACGGTGGCGGATGGTGTGTGCAACAGTGCAAAAGGAGTCGATTGTAGTATGAACATGTATTGATTGAAAGGGTATTCTGACACATTCCAAACATGTTTTCTATGTTTTCTTTTTTTGACATTTTGAACGCCATCAGATTTGAGGACAACTACAGGACTTGAAGCTCCGATGATTGGAAAATGAAATCCTCTGCCATTTAGCACAGCACGCGAGCAATAAACAGAGATCATGGATTGAGTTGAGTCAACACTACTTCTGATACGTCATCCAGTGAAACCGACTCTCCAAATCCCACTCAGGGGCCCTCTATACAGAGTATCTAGAGAAGTAGCAGGGAACAGTACTATATACCCCAGAAAAAATGAAAAAACGTAATTAATGAATATATACCCCTCCATATTTCAAGGTGAACTTGGATGGACCATTCTCTAACTAGAAAAAACGGGGCATTCACTTTTGTCTAGTAAATATTTATGGCTAGGTAAAAATGCTGTCAAGAATCATCTAGGCAAGAAACAAAGACCCTATCTTCATGATGTGTTGCCTCTCTAGGGAATTGTCTACAGTTTCCATTTTGCGTTAAATCAGACAAGTGTAGCACACACACAAAACAAAACTTTTTCTAGAGGCGCCAGGGAGAGGGACTTCTGAAAAACATTCATCGATGGCCAAACATGAAAATACAGTAACCATTTCGTAGAGATGTTCAGCTATCAATGAAAATGAGGAAAACAAATATCAAGCAACCTTTTCGTTTGAGCGTAAGATGTTGTAGTTATATAACGTATATTCTTTGACGTGCCACAGACTCCACACCGTGACTCCATGACACAGCAATCGTTCCTCATACCGTGACTTCATGTCTTTTCCACCATTTTGCTCCCGAGTTTTCTGGACCATCATGTTGATTGTCAGATTTCGTCAGCGCTTTGCCAACCCAAACAATGTTGTCAGATTTTATTATGGAACATGCTTTGCACCGTTTGCATATCAAACAGCTGTATCTAGAAAATGGTGTCCTTGTTGATTGCTGCTGTTTTGCCAAACGTCTAGAAAGTGTTCTTGTACCTATTTTCATATCCCATTATTTTCAAGCACAAGACTACTATAGATAATAGATGTCCTCTAGGAATTGGTAAGGTATGGTAAAACATATGATTGTATCATCAAAAAAAAGCTGTTCTATAGAACACGGCGGGGCTCTAGCAATATATGGGCCATGTGTTACTAGAAAATGACCCTTGGACTTGGACTTGGGTCCAACCATCTCCTAGGGGAAATAACAAAAGGTAAATAAAATAGCATAAAATAGCATATAACAAAGATATGACCCTGCCAGGTTAGAGTGATAGCATCCACTCCGCCCAGTGACATCTTCCAGACTCGTTTCTGACCAAGACTACCCTGTCTGTTGATACCCTGAACATCCCCGAAACCTCCCCAAAATATACCTTCTGCATGCAAATCAGATTTGAATGCTTCCATACAACAGCAATCAACAGCCCCTGGATCAGGCACCCAAAAAAGAATCGCGGACATGCTTGCTCCCTGACTCATCCTCCAAGATGGGAAGGCGCTTTGGTTCACTTCTTCCCAACTGCATCTTGCAAACCCAAGAAACCCCTGGGGGAACCAGGGACGAGCTTGCCCCATGGTTCCTGGTTGCTGATACTCTTGCCAAGGTCCCTGGTTGGATACTGAAACGGTCTCATCATCTTTGGAATCACGGGTGTTAACAGGTCTTCTCAGTCGCTCATTGCAGGTCTTCTCCGTCTCCACCGCCTTTTGATCGAATCCGCTCTCCACCGGGGTCCTCGACCGAAACAGGTCAGGGGTTCCGACGCGCTCCTCCCCTCTACCCTCCAGAAAAATGCTGCTCCTCCATACGAAAAAACCGCCTTCAGCACTCGCTGAAAACGTCGAAATTCGCATTGTGGCATCGCATCTGACTCCGAGGTGCCAGCTTCACGTTGCCACTCAGCACCTCCGAATCCGTGGTCGCGCGCTGCTCGCCGATGCCCACGGCGTTGAAGGGTCCTTTGGCGAACTGCGAACGCATCGATTCGTTCGTGACGTGACATCCAGCGATGGGATTCGCCAGCTCCAAAGACAAAAAGCCATGGCGGCAAAGCCTTGAAAACAGAGTGTTTTGCATGCCCATGATTTTTGCACAAAGGCTCGCCCCTGGATAATTATGCTCATACTGACTCATACTTCTACAATGGTACCTAGGATTCCCTTCAAAAGGTCTTTCTTGGCCAGTTCAAAACACCGCTTGCAGCTCTTCCCAAAGAGCTTCCCCACACCGCTTTTTGGGCAAAACGACCGCTTTTTGGGCAAAGCTTGATTGACCTGGGAAAAGCTGCACATCGACCACCATCGACGGACATAGCTGACATAGCTGCCTGAGGTCCACTGGGTCCATTGGGTCTATCCCACGATCCCATCGCCCAACGGATGATGATTTTCTTGGTCAAGGGCAACATCTCTAAAATAGTGAGGTTCTTGTTTACCGACTGTTACAAGTATATAATAACATATAATAACGGTAGGACAGACTGACCCAACATGTCTACTTCAAGGATGTTTTGACGAAACTGACGCTCCAGCGGACTGTCCAGCGTCCCAACCGAAACAGAGCAAGGAGCGAACATACAGAGTTCCAAATATCTCTGTTCTTTTTCTGATTCATATGGATTTGCATCAGGCCGAGCTGGTTGATATCCAGTCTCTTCAGCGAACCACTTGGGACGACGCAAACCTCTCTCTATCCATCTCTATCCTTTCTTTCCATGAGACCAAGGCACGAATGATGGTATATGGCAGCCTGAGTCGTTTGGCATGCTTCAAGACTCGTTTGGCACTTCTTTCTTCACGATTTCTCCATCGAACTTGTTTTCCATCGAATTGGTGGATCGTTTCACTGGCACGTCCCACGAAGAAAGCAGGGAACATCAACGGCTCCGAGAACTGCACGGGCTCTCCGTGCGTCCTCGTCAGGTGTTTCGGGTCGGGTCGGGTCGGGTCGGCGTCTTCGGGTCGGTGGTGTAAGTCGACTGGGTCGGCCATGCGACACCCAGGGGTGTCGTGTGAGAAATGCTGTGACACCCAGCGAACGGGCGATTGGTCACTCGGGGGGGGTGATCACAGGATCACAGTGTGATCTCCTGCGTGCGGATGCGTGGGGCCTCTGGTGATTTTTGGTTGGCTGGTGGTGGTTTGGTTCTGTGTTCTGTCGGTGGTTTCCCGTTTTACGTGTGGGATCTTAAAGAAAGGGTGTGCATGTTCATAAGTACATGGATCATACATACCAGAACCCCTGTACCCCTCCTGAAAGGGAAGGGCTGTCGGGTGGCCCCTGAAAGGGAAGGGCTGTCGGGTGGTGCTGGACTCGTGTGGCACTGGACTCGCGCGGTGGTCAAGCTGGGTCCCTCCGGATTTTGACCCTACAGCCATATAACCCAGACACTCCATGGGACTGCCATATGTGCCTACATTGACCCCCCCCAACCACCCCAACTGATCGGCATATACGGCAGTCCCATGGAGTGTCTGGGTAATAAAGCGGACCAAGACCCCCATCGTCATTCGTGCGGAGCAACCCTTTTGTTCGCTGTGAACTCCGGAGATGTGAGATGTGACATGATCCCACATGGAGCCTTACCAAGTGACCGAGTCGTTTGCTAGGACCGGGGCACCAGCAACCCATTCAAGGTATGGCTGTTCAGAAGAACTCCAATCATACAAGCTGGGGAAGCCCACTATAGATCATCCCACTGGAATCTCCATCAGAAGCCTTGCCAGGCCATTGCTCCCAGTAGCTGGTGCTGCTCCCAAGCTCCCTTGGCAAAATATTCACAGGCCAACTTCTGAAAGCCATACGTGCTCTGCCTTGGCTTTTCAGAGCCAGTCTTCCACGGCGGAAGCCAGCGGCTTCGCCGTCTGGCAAGAAGTGGGCTTGGCTTGCCGGTGTTTCAACACATGTCCACATCCCAGGGGGGCGGTCTTTGAGGGGTCTCAAGATTTTTGAGGGGTCTCACGAAATTGGGCCGTGAATGGCCGTGACTCCTGCCCCCAAAAAATGCAGCAAACCAGGTGAGAAAAGCAATGGTGTGGGTTGGAAAATCGCACGCCAGGACCCTCGGTTGTTTCATGTGGTTTCCTCACAATTTCACGTAACATGCTAGCAGCTCGCAGCCATGTGACATCTCGTGACATGGATGAGACGAAACCGGACGACACCGGAGGAAACCGGAGCCACGGAGCCCCGGGGTGAACCGGAACCGGGGGCCGCCCCCATGGTTTAGGCCGGTGGAATTCGAGGAAACAGACGCCTGATGCAAACATGGTGGAAAATGGATGAAAATGGGCACCTCGCAGCGGGGCGCTGGATTCAGCAGAGGAGCGGGTGAGTCGGGTGAGTCAGGTGAGTCGGGGTGTTTGTCCCTGGCCAATGCGCTTCGTCCAGCTTCGGATCTCCAAGCCACGGAGGAGGGCAGGATTTCAGATCCGACTCCTGGCCGGTGAGGAGATGGGAGGAGCCTCCAGAAAGAAGGAAAAGCACAGAAGACCTATATACCAGGACCACCAGGAGTTACAAAGGGGATCAAAGGGGTGCCGAACTTGGAGGATAGGGGTCCCCATTATCATCCATGATCCATTCACTCAGGGACCAAGAACATCCAAAAAACCATCAAGAACCACCCCTTTGTGACTCCTGGTAATTAAGGCCTGATGGATTCACATTGGCAACCTGAATCCAGCAGTCTGTTCCCTGAAAGGCCTCGTGTAGTCAAACCCCTGGAGTGGTAGTATTATTGTGGTTCAGTATGATACACTACACTGTACGGTGGTAGCCGTCATCCAAGTCTTGGAATCACTTGCACGCCCTTAATAATGTAATGATTCATATATAGAGCTATATAGATGCTCCAAAATAGGCATCAACGCTGTCAATGATAGCGCATCTCACGTGTAATTCTTCCAAACATCTCCACCCCACATCTATTGAACGTCACCTTCCAACACATGCAAATATAAAACGCATCACCCGAGACACTCCTTGGAGGGAAAGGTCTCGCAGCACTCGTAGACCATCGAGCTGCTGATCACCACCACCTTCTCCAGGAAGCCGGCCTCGCCCAGGAAATTCACATCAGATGGTTCTCCACTCCGAGAGCAAAACATTGGAACGGAAGGGAAAGGTTCGAGGTTTCCAGATCCACTGGGATAGCATAGGGGTTCACATATGTTCACATGGCATCACTCATGTCAGGAACCCCTGCAGAAAGAACGTGCGGAAACCACGGAAACTCATAAGAACTCTGACTTGCTATGTTAACGGGACACATCTCGCTTTCGTGGATTTCAAGGAAACATGATTGCACTGTCATGATTGTCATGTATGGCCTCCCCTAAACCCATGGTTTGCGAAGACTCTCCTTAGCCGCCTTAGCTTCAAGAGTTGCAACTGTGCAACAAGTCAGTACTGGACCGCCCTTTTGGTGCTCTTCGTGGCAAAGACGTCCAATATGGCCCAATATTCGTTTGACCAGAAGGGCATCCTCATGCTGGGCCAATCGACCTACTCTAATCGACCTACCCTTCAAAATGAACAAGCCGAAGGGGCTCCGGGTTTTTGGTTCCCGGATTGGTGTTTTCGGTTCCCGCGGTGTTTCTTTTTCCCGCGTTGGTGTTTTCGGTTCCCGCGGTGTTTTGGGTTCCCAAGTGGGTTTTTGGTTCCCGCGCGGCGGTGTTTTCGGTGCCCGGCTCGGTTTTTTCAGTGCCCGCGGCCGCGGGTGTTTTCAGTTCCTGTGATGGTGTTTTCGGTTCCCGCCTTGCGTTGAAGAGGGACAAGATGCGCGGATGTTTTCGGTTCCCGCGTCCGGTGTTTTCGGTTCCCGCGTTCGGTGCGATTAGGTCTCCGGTGCTTCTGGTTTTCTCGTCCGGTGTTTTCGGTTCCCGTGTCGGGTGTGCTGTGTTCCCGTGTGAAATGGTGGGAGTCTTGTGTTGTCGGGGGACAACGCGAAAGAATTTTTGTAAAGACACGAACAAACACGAACCACCAAAAGCCACAACCACTACCACCACCACCTTCACCACCACCACCACCACCACCACCACCACCACCACCACCACCACCACCACCACGAACAACAGCAACAACGACCACAACAACAACAACCACCACAACGACGACGACGACCAACAACGACGACCAACAACGATCAACAAACAACATGCGAAAACACCAACACAGGAGCTGGGCAAGGAAAACACCAATCCAGGAACTGAAAACACACAGACCTGGGGGGGGAGAACTCCGGGAAGGAAAAACACCAATCCAGGAACTGGAAACACCAAGACCTGGGAACCAGAAACACCACGGGAACCGAAAAAAACAATCTGGGAAAAGGAAACACCACGGGAAGGGAAAACACCAATCTGGGAACTGAAAACACCCAACCCAAACCCCCGAAGACCCGCCTGCTTTGCCTCGACGCAAACATCGAAAGCAGCACCTGAGCGTTGCCAAAAGCAGTGATAATAAAGCAGGTCCTTTGAGAATTAGCGGGAAACAACTATAGTCAAATTAGCATGCCATTGTTTGTCTACGAAGCCATTTACGAATTTACTAACAAAATAAGGTATCAAACAGATTCTATAAGAAGGAATACATGGCTCCCCAATGTTGCAGTTCCGTATATCATTTGACGATTCCACCAGTGGAGGTCAGTGTCCACCTGATTCTCTTGCTTGTCCCCTAACAGTGGAAATGTAACAACCCCGTGCTCTTTGGCTCTTTAAAACGCAAGCTTGATTTGTCTTGGCACAACGAGCTGCGACCTGCTCCACACGAACGCCTCTGGTCCTCTTCCCGGAATCGGATTTCTCCGTCGAAAACGCTTTGCTCGACAGCGATGCCTCCGACCAAACCTCTCGACGATGCGTTCGAGGCATCGATGCGTTCGAGGGATATCGAGGCACAGGTGATGCGTTCGTTCTCTGCCAGCAGAAAGTAAGCTAACTTGTGAAACCTCGTGGAACGCTGAAGAGCAAAGAGCAGCGTTTCCCTGACTCGGCATCCGACCCCAAAAAGAACAGCCGCTGTGTTTGATTCAATGCGCCTCAGTCTATGAGTGGCTTCCTCTGCCTGCCAAAAAGCATTGAGATGCCCCCAATGATCGCCGCAGCTGCGATGAAGATCTCGATCTTGTTGTCGAAAACAATCTGCAATGCCGGCGGTTGGCTTCCAAGTCAATGAAATTAGCAAAACAACTGAATGGGCAATCAGACCTAGCAAGTATACCATCTTTGAAAGGTTCGTTGTGTCCTGCTCAATCAATGCATGTTGAAGATCCATAACTGCAAGACCTGGGATCCCATCGCGCAAGATGAACAATTTCCCAAAAATGCCAAGGTGTCCAACAAACACAAAACCCACAGTCCTGTCTTCTGGATGTGAGTCAGAACCTGCTGAACCCAATCCCAAATCTAAGCCCTTCAACCAGGGGGCACACCGGTACCCCTTGCAACACACACACAAGCACAGACCATGCACATCTAACATATCTAACACTGCGGGAACTTCCAACAATCACTTCGCCAGGACTGGCCTTCCGCAGAAATTCCACGTCCTTGGCGTCGCCCTGGTAGAAGTGGAAGCGGGGATGCTTCCTGAGAACGGCGTCTTCCGGCGACCCGTGTCACACAGAAGCTTCCTGCAACAAGGCTTGAACAAGAAACTGCACGCTTCGAGGCTTTGCTGGTCGCCCATGGGGACCTGGGAAGGTGTGCGTTCCTTGTCCCAGCCTTTTTGCAAAGGTGTCCTTTTGTTGGATTTTGTTCGCAAGCTGTAGCAGTTGTGCAGCAGCAAATGCTATAGGCTATACTGTACAAAAGGCCTGAAGTGGTTGCAACATGCTAGAAAAGCACACAGTTGGCGTGCGGATTAACACCGAGTGAACTGGGGTGACTGGGGGGTTGAACCAGATCACAGAAACGGTGGACAGATTTCATCTTCAAGAGGCTCAAAGCCACGGGAAAGCGTGCCATACTTCCAGAAGTTGTCCACACCATACACCTCGAGACAAGGATTGGGATCGAGTTTAAGGCCTCGGGAATTTGGTATTAAAGGCCTTCGTTGTATAGTCAAATTCGTGCGATTCCTAAGCGATTTTTGGAGTAGATGTCAGAAGGGATAACAAAAACCTCTAAAATCATCTATATAGCATTTTGCGTTACAGGATCTTGTTGAATGTCGCTATTTTTGTGTTGCATGATGTTGTATGAAGAATATAAAACCAAGGTTTCCCAAGCATCCAACGCAATCCACTGAAACGGCTCTTATGAAACAGTCATCCTCAAATGAAACATTTAACATGGGCAATCCAGAAACAACGGTTGGCCATAGGATCTTGAATGTTCTACAATACTATCCTGTACTTGAAGACGATTGGAAAATATTGGAAAGTTGTCTTCTATATACATGGACTTACACAAAAGTTTGTGGAACATTTTTTGTGAACCGTAAGTTGCTTCTCATTGTTTCTCCATCCTTGAAGTGCTTTCGTAGCGAGCGACCGATTTGAGTGAATTATATAGTGACAGTTGGTGGCTCTTTTGTTTTCGCCTCATGTCCTTGCTCCAAGAAGAGAGGGATGGTGTAGCCCATGATGAAGCCGTGACCTGACCAGCTTTCAAATACCGCTTGAGTTCAAAAGTTGAGCGCGACCCCTCCCCCGGCAGACTGTAGGTGCTGAAGATCCTTGAAGGGTTGAGGGGTTCAAAAATTGCGCAAGGCGGCGCAAGGCCATACCTTTGACGGCCACATCCCAGACACTCCATGGGACTGCCATATATGCCGTCATTGACCCCCCCAAGTCACCCCAATCCAGGCATATATGGCACGCATGGAGCCTTTGGCTATGTTCTTGGCATGGCATGTCTCATCCGAATGTCATAGAACTACCAGGTTGCGGTTCCCCAGGCCGCTTGAGCCAGGTCGCCTGGGGACGTCTTGGTGCATTCCCACCGGCGGATCAATGTGTTTGTCATTTCGTGAGTTGAGCGATCCGTTTCAAGAACTGGGAAGGATTCACCTTGCCTAAGCGGCAACGCCAATTCACTAACTCTGAAAGACATGTGAAGAAGTGAATCGATGACATGACAAATGGCTCCACTAAAAAGAACGGCTGTAAAGGAGTTGGAAAGTCAAAGCGAGCTAAATTACTAAACTTCGACCACATTCGAACGCCAACCGCAACAACACCACAGACTACACAGACCTAAAACTGCATCCGAATCCATGAAGCCAAAACTTGCAGGACACTGAAAAATGAAAAAAAAACACCCGTCTCGTTTCTGCTCGCTAATATGAAGCCAACGCAACCAACTTTCGAACGTAGCTACCGCCCC